>WTSP01005146.1:127594-156612 GCA_025331215.1 Actenoides lindsayi
GCCGCTCTTCCGACCTAGCAGCAGCAGGGGCACCGACCCCGCGCAGGCCCCCGCGGCACTGTGAGAAACCCCCCCCCCCCCCCACGTGACCCTGTTACGGCGGCCGCCGGCACGCGCCGCGCGCTCGCCCCGCCCACCTTCTGGAAGCTTCGCGGGACCGGAAGCGCCGCCGCGCTCCCGGCACAAATAGCGCGAGGCCGCGGCCGGGGCGGAAGCGGCGGGGGCAAGATGGCGGATTGGGGGCTCTGTGTTGTGTGGGGGGGCGGCTGCAGAGGGTGAGTAACGGGGCTGGGTGCGAGAATGGGGGCCTTCTGTTGTGGATACCGCTCGCGGGTGTCGGGTTGCTGGGGCTGTCGAGTCTCGGATGCTTTCGGTCACTTATGTAAGAAAGAAAAAACATTTTTTCGGTGTTTTAAACATGCTTGAATGTGTTGCTAGTGAAGGGTTGGTCTGCGTGCTCTGGGAGCTTGCAGCAGCAGACTTGAATCATTCGTTTGGAGTTGGTTTGGTCAAGTCGCTGGTATCTGATCAGTGCATGCCAGGTGAATGAGCCAGTGTTTGAGACAGATGATTTTCTGGTTTTCTGTTGATTTCTACTCACTCTTTTCTCCAAAATTCCTGAACAGTTCTGTTATTTCTTCTCAATCAGCTTTTGTTTGCCTTGCTACAAGTGGGCCAGCCTCCTTTTGGGCTTGTTCCTTGTAATTACTTTGGGTCCAGTTAATTAGAAGGGTTTGTTTCTGGGTTTTTAACTGAATGTTTCTGTAGGATGTTCTTGTCAGCCCCAGGAAATGTCACTGATTGTTTTCTGTTTAACTTTTCATCTCTCTGTTCAGGTTCCACGTTAATGACCTGGATAGTTCCAGATGAGGTGGGTGAAGGCTCAGAAACATGTGAAACACTGGAGCTGAAAGGAGAAGATAGCTGTGTGGTGCTCAGGAGGTCACCCACTGTGCAGGTACCACCTCATCTGTCTGTCCTTACTGGTTGTGCCTGGTTGTACTTCTGCTGCCTTCAATATCATCTAGGGGACAGCAAGCTGGCTCTTTCCCTTTGTTCCTCAATGTCATTGTTGCACCTCTGGAACCCTTGATTGCTTGTTGTTACCTTCTCTTTTCTTTCATGAAGTCTTCCTTGGTGTCTTCTTTTCACCATTACTATCCTCTTTATAATTTTTCTTTTTTCAACCACAATTATATGGTCTTATTAATAAAATGCAGCTTAACTGTTGGCTGTTCTTTGGGTTTTAAAAGCATAGTTGATTTCGTTGTGTTAAAATAGCTGTACTGGTGAATTTCTGGCCTGGCTTTAGTAGATAGCAAACCTACTTTTGATTTAAAACTGTCAGCTTAGCTGATTTTGTTAACTTGAAGTTTTTGATTCTGTGGAAGAACAGCCCAACCTTTCTTATGATAAATGTGCTTTCTACTTGATGATAAAAACTTCAATATCACACACATTTTTACCTATACTACAGTGCTTTTTTTTCTGTACAGTGAATGAATGGCTTTAAAAAGACAGAATGAACTTCCTCTATCATTCTGTGACAGCCCTGACAAGAGCTGCCACTTTGTCAGCCTCCTTCCCTGAAGCTGTCACTGCCAGGGAAGTGGAATCCACAGCTATGTGTACATTATGGTGCTTATTCAGTCCTGTTTAATTGCCTAATGCTTGTGCACGTTCCCTGATGCTCTCTGTGCTGAGAACCTGTTCCTGCAGTATCCATGTAGTTACTTGTGCTGCTTATGAACATCCCGAGGAGTGAGACAGGAGCGTGAAGTCAGTTGTAGATGTGTGTGTTTAACAACTCCTGGCTTTCCTTGATATCTGGGACTCATCGGGCTATTGAGTGAAACATCCCTGGGAAGTTGTTTTCAATGTTAAAATGATTCGGAGGGCTCACAGTACTTAAAGGCATTTTCTTTGTTCTTCTCAAATCACCAGCATAATTCCGTTGGCTGTTTTGCTCTCCAAAGCTTACTGTAGCCATCAATCATTTGAGTTGCTGTGCATGTTGCGGAGTAGCTCGATGGTAATAACTGCAGTCAGGGAAAGCAAAACCAAGGCAACTGCCGGCAGTGGCGCTTCCTGGAATCCCCGATCAGATTAGGGGCTACCTGGGAAGATGTTTGTATTGCTGCAAGCGTTCTTTGCCCATATAAAGGTAATCTTTGCTGGATGTGTGGCTGTTCTCTGGAGAACTTACTGCAGATTTTGTAAGGCAATAGCTGCCCTGATTTCTGTGTAAATTTCCTGTATAATCTCTTGTACTTGCTCAAGTTGGGACATTGGGGTAATCGTGAGGCAGGACTGGTAGGCTCTGACCTGATAGAAATGGCAAGGCCTCAAACTTCATTTTGTGGGTTTGAGCAAGAGAGTTAGTCCAAAATTCAGTTACATTTGAAAATCTAGTGGGGATGCTGTGGGCTTTATGCGAGATGTGTTACTGGTGCTGGAGCACAGAGAATGCTTACATTGATCTAGGGGATTTTAGGATTCCTTTTTAGTTTTATTACCACCTGAAATTGGAATACAGTGGCTCAGTGAAACACAATTTCACAGTAATCCACGAGGACTGTGTTGATCCAGTTGAGGATATACCTTCAGTCAGCAAATGTTTGGTCACAGCCTGGCTATTTTAGGAGACAGGAGACACAGAGGTGGTGGGTATAGCATAGAGCACCCTGCTGATTAGACCCACATAAAGCAACAGGCTTGATGTTTCTGCTGGTGCTGAAAGACCTGTTGATTTTTCATTCTAAAGCTGAATTTCAGCCCTGGCCTAGAGATTTCGTGCACAGAGTAACCATCCTTGTACGTGGACTGTTTGGAACATATCAAACCCAAACAGCTTTTTACAGGACCTGGGTGTTGAGCTGAGTTACTGGGAGAGCTGGTGCATATGTTCCCTTGTTACTGTCTAGTCTAGCTCTAACTTCAGAAGCCACCAAGTTGTTCTGCTGAGGGCTGCAAGACCATATGAGTGAGTTATTGCTTTTTCTTTTAGTTGTGACTTTGAAATGCTTAAATGAGGAACAATAAAGTTAATGAGGTACACAGTCACTTGATTGTGAACTTAGAAGCTGCAAAATTCAGTGCTGCTGGAAAGAGATTAATTTGCTTTGAGCTGTTTTTTGAGACCACGTTTTTTAGACTATCCTGTGTGTTTAGGAATGGTCTGGTGAGCTTGAATATATTGAAAAGAGGAGACAGTACTAAAAGGCTGCTGGTCTCTTCATCTTGTTAGGTACTGAGTAATTGGCTGTGATTGGTATCCCTATGAACATTATGTGATAGGTCTCAAAATGTATTTCAGAGTTCTGGAGGCTGCAGTTCCTGCAGCAGCTGTGTGCCAATCCTAAGGCACGTTGAAGTGTGTACTGTGCTTAGTTTCTGGTTCTCTAAATATATAGTGTGACATGCTTAATATAACAGATAATCACCATGTAGGTGAAGATGGTTCCCTGCTCCTTCTGAGGTAAGGATGGAAAAATGAGCTTTCTGAATGAGGAGTCTTCACAAGAAGACCCAGGTTTTGTTGACAATGCTGGGATGTTTAACTTGTGTATTGGGTTTATTTTAAATGACAGGTGTTTAGAGGTATAAATGGATTGGAATAAAGTTACTTCATTGGAAATAGAGCAATGTGAATGTGCTTGCAGTAGAGTTACCTAATGTTATGCTACCATAGTTTCAGATAGGCAGCTAACAGAGGAACAGCAGTCCTTGGAGTGGCAGGAGGCTGATCCAGAGGAGTGGGATGTGTTGGGAGTTGTAGTTCATGCTTCTGTACTGGTCTTAGCTGTGGTGTGCTGAGCCTGACTCCAGCCTGGAAATGGGAGTATGAGGCTGGAATCCCTCCCTTTTTATTACCCAAGTAGAACTCATATATTGCCTTGTCTTTGAAAGGCAGGAAACCTCAGTTTCTTATTAATCTGGAAGAAAATGAAGCTGTTGACCCGAAATCCAGAAGTGTTCACAACTATTACTTGGAAATGTCACTTCGTCAGCATCCTATTCACAGTTTGTGGCTTGTGATCCTAAACTGACCTGTCTATCTACAGACTACTTAAGCTGCCATCTAATTGGTGGGGAAAACTCTGTTGTGGCCCTTCTGGCTGTGCCACTTAACAGCTGCTAAGAGATGGTGAGTCTAAAATTTGGGATAAGGCTATTATCTGACACGGACTGTTGCAAATTTCTGACTGTGCCCTTAAAACAGTGCATTATCTCAGAAGCCTTTTTGTCCCTGTGGAAGTATCTCCTAATTCAATTTAGGTCACAGCACAGTGACCACACTGGTAGTGGAGCTGCATAGTTGTGCCTGTATCTATGCAGGCAGTTTAACCTCTGCTCTAACCTCTGCTCAACCCCCTGAATGGCTCTGATGTGGTTTTAATCCAGCTGTGAGATTGTGCCTTGCTGAGAGCTGCTCTTGCCCTTCCAAGTGTGCGAGGGCTGTGGTTCAAAGTGGAGTGCTGGTGTCCCTGAGCATTGGGATATCAAGGAGCTCAACACAAGTTGTGTTCAGGATATATCATCCTGCATGCACGTGGAAGTTGGCCTGGGATGCTAAGCTATATAAACAGATGATTTTTCTAAAGGGCTAGCTTGCTGCCGTCGAAGGCATGATTACAGGTGGTGTTTCAGTGGGTTGGGAAGCTGAGAGCAACCTGGAGAGCTGTAAGATAAATTCTCCATATAACAGTTCATACTTGTGCAAGAAATTATATCCAAATGGAGCTCCATAACACATAGGAGTCTATTTTTAAGCCTGACTTGGCATCATGAAATGCTCTAGTGAATGAATGAATGCTGATGGACTGCCATCAGTGTTGTATAGAAGTAAGTGTAATTAGGGAGAAAGAAATAATGAAAAAGCCTAACTGCATTTAGCAGTTCCTTTATTGTCAGCAGTAGGATGGATGCTCCCTTAGCAGATTGAGAAACTGCTTTGCTAGGTGGTGATTTGTATTGCTGCCAACATCGTTCACTTAGATGAGGATGATCTTGATAGGTGTTTGCAATTGTTCTCCAGAGACAGCTTCTCTAACCATTATGAGACTATCCCAGTTGCATTAAATGAGGTGCTTCTGTGCAATATAATTATTAGCACGTTACCAGATCTAGCAGCAGATAGTTGTTGTCCACTGTGGCTGTTAGGAGATGTCTGGGCTGTTCTAGGTGCTATCCCCTGGTGTGTTCTATCCAACACACAGCTGGAAGATAACAGCTTCTTGACCAGACTGAGTCTACTCTCTGTGTGTTTAGGCTTGTGAACAAAAGCATCACTGTCAGAAGATGCCTTATTACAAGTGCTGCTGGCTTCTGAGCTGCCTTGGAAAAAGGAGGGGTCCTTGCACTGGTAACTTACCTTAGAGTCTTCAGTAAAGTAGGCAGATGTAATTCTCTCTGAACCTGCATGCTCTGCTGGCCTGAGACATGTTGGCTGTATTTCTGCTCTGTTTCTATTGCAGGCTGTGTGTGGGGGGGGAAAGACTGGAGCTTTCTATGCCTCACTGCTGCCTGCAGAGGGTGATGGGTCTCATCTGACAGTCTCCTGGTACCTGACTTGCTGTGCCTGCCTAAACTTTGATGTTTGAAGGGGTGGTTTGACAGCAAACGTGTAGCCTCTCGTGCCGAAGTGCAGACTGGGATTTCTCTCTAGCAGTGTGCTTCCTTCTGGCTGTTGCTTCCTAGGGTACCTGCTGGATAACAGCACGTGTGCCTGTTGCAGCTCTGGAGCGGCCTTGCCGGCATCGTGCTGCCTGCACTGGATGATTTCTCCTGTGACTTGAGCGACCTCCTCCTAGCAGATGTAAATTCTAACTGGTCTGATGCTGTTCTGTCTCTTATGTGAGTAACAGCCCTCTGGGAACCTACGTCCTTGTAGTGTCTGTTAAAAGCTGAAGAATACAAGTAAGTATTTCCAGACCATCAGTGCGGTGCCTGAATGCATCAAGCCCTGTACTACTGATGCTTGGTTACAGGCACTTGCATATTGTGCAGTGTTTGCAGCTTTCATGTAATCACAGTTGTGTGAAGAGCACACTGAGGTTCAGTGTCATGAAAAAATGCAGGACCTGAGGAGATGTGAGCCCTGTAGCTACTACTAGTTTGTTTTCAACCCGTCACAGTCATCCAGTTAGAACAAAGTCCTTTTTTTGCATGCTGTAACTTGACCTAAAGAGTCCCATTAGAAAATGGATTGGGGGGGGAGAAAGACCAGTCTAAAAGCTGAGCTAATGTAGCTCTCCTGCAATTACTGTGGCCTCTTTGCAATGACTGAACAACTAAATCCTTGATAGTAGCTATAATAATGTGAAAAGAGGTCCTGTTCTCTAACTGACATGGTCAGACTGGCACTGACATCCTAACTTGAAAAGATGTTTAATGTGGGTGCTTTGGAGCATTTTTGAACTGTATGCTCTCAAGTTTCATTCCTGTTGAAAGCAGGTTTTTCCCAAAATTAGCTTCTTTCACTTACTGTGCTGCTCAGTTGTCTTGGAGCTCTTTCATCTGTTAACCCTGTATGCTTGGTCCAGTACCTGCTACTTAGGTGGGGCATGTGGTTCCTGGACAGAAACATCTTTCATCAGTAGTTGTCATGGGTTTAAAGAGATGATGTCTGCTTTCACTCCTGCTGCTTCCTTCAGTCAGCTTAGGCTTCTAAGCTTTATTACTTCTTGAAGCAGTCTGAAGCAAGCTAGCCTAGCTTACCTGTGTGGAACACCTGGAGACTTGAAGGGAGTTGCTGGCGAGGAGTGAGAGCAGCCTGATGTGAGCTGCATGCAATACAACATGCAGAATCTTCTCATCTCTTAGGGTGAACAGAGTTCAGGTGTGGAATCTGTGCTGGGCATGTCACAGCAAATGGGGCTTGATTTGCACTTAAGCTCTTGGGCTTTACTGCTCTTTACTTGGGGCTCTGGAGTATTGATTATGGTCACAAAATTCAGCACACGTGGACCCGCTCAGAGGAAGAGGTGGAGTGAGACAGTGCTGGAACTGGAAGCTGTTTCTCTGCTGATCCATCTCCTTGCAGTGCCTGTGGGGAACCTGGCTGACTGCTGTGGCAGGAAGCTTGCCTGCAGTGCCCTGGCAGGTGACCAGGCCCTGCCTGGGGCTATGGAATCCATCTGTATCTCTGTGCTGTTGGAGCTGATGTGCTCTCAGGTGAGTTTGGGAAGGAGGTGCCAGCTGGCAGAGCAGAGGGCAGTGCTGTGCAGCCAGCACCCTCTGGCCAGCTGGGGAGCACTGGGGTGTTTGCCACTGATGGCTGAGCTCTGGGCCTGTCAGTGCTCAGACACGGCAACATCTCTTCCCCAGAGCTGCTCTCAGTCAGATCATTCAGCTTTTCCAAGACAAGTGCTTTGGCTTCCACCAGACTATGTACAGTTCTCCAGTGCTGTAGATGCAAAAGTGTTCATAAATGCTAAGGAAATGTGTAAAATCAGACTTCTCTTTATTTCACTCTTAACATGTCAAGACCCAAAACAAAGCAATAATATTTGAATACAAGTGAAGCGTGTGGATATAAAAACACTTCTATGTGGCATTCCATGTTATCTTGCATGTGCTACCCAGAATGGTGTGAGGAGAAACAACTGAAAAAACACTCAGGGACATGTGGAGGAGGAGTGGGCTGAGCGTTGGGCTTGAGGTTTGTACCTTGTCAGGCACATGCTGAAACAAGGGAGTGTCATACTTGACTGCTTTGCTTTGTGCTTAACTTCCAGCAGATGACATGGTGTTCTGTTTGCTAGGCATGGTGTATATCCCTGTGCCACCTGCTACTGAAACAGCGAAGGGGAAATGTAATGCCTGGTGAAATACTGCTGTAATTAAGCACCTGTCAAAAGAGGTTGTCAAAAGCAGGTTGTTAAAGCTGTGTTGGTGTGCTGGAGTAGGTGAGTTACTGAACTCACAAAGGGAAAGCTCGTGTGCCCTTTCGAACTATTAGAACTATTCAGTCTTGTGTAACAGAACATGAGATCTTCTACCGAGTGAATGATCTTCACTGTGACGCGGTGCATCTCAGTGCTGTGGCTGTAAGTCTCAGGGTGTGCAAGGAAGAATTGCCCTGATCATTGGCATGCTTCAGGCATCCCGTGGGGGACCTGCACTGTTTCCTTCACAAGCCTGTGAAGCAGCTTGCTGAGAAGATGTAAACTTGATGCTCTTCCCCTCCTGGGTCACCATAGATGTCCCAATACAAATGACTGCTTGGCCAGATCTTCTGCCCTTCCACCTTTCCCAGAGGAACCAGACAGCTGCTTTTTTGGGAGTGGGTCACATATGCAGGTGCTCAAGAGCTTCTGTGTATCTGGGCGTAGGAAGATTCTTCATCTAGGCCCCAGAGACTGCTCTGCTTCAGCTGACACCTATCTCCTACACTGCGTGCACTTGGGGTATTTTTATAGTTGATCAGACACTCAGAGGTGGCTGCTGAGATGCTGGTTGTGTGGGGAACAAATAAAGTATAAGGAAGAAGTCTGTTCTCAAAATCAGACACTGGTAAAACTGCTGTGTCGGTCACTGCACAAAGCAGCCTGCCCTCTGAGAGACTGAATTAAAGTCTGTTACCAACTGTGCTTGTGATGGATGCTGAAGAGGAGACTCCTGAAGCCTGAGATGCTGCAGGGAGGTGCAAAGCAATGTGAGAATTGGATCCCTGCCTGAGGAGGAGTGACCAAGGTGTGCTGCAGCACTGAAGACAGTGCTTGGACACAGTCCAACGTTGAACCTTAACCTTGATGGGGAAGCATGGAACTTGGCAGACTGTCATTGAAAATACCTGTCCTGTGTGCTGCAGGAATAAGTGTTTGAGGTGCCTGTGTACATGTGAAATGCTGTGCATTGCAGCAGGCAGTGGAATGTGGCTGCAATGAAACTCTCCTGTAATTCTCCTGGGTGTTTTTGAAGTTGCAGCTGTGTTTTTCTGTATGTGCTATTCTAGGGCAAGATTATTTCCAAGGTAGTAAATATGCACCTCTGCTTTGTACCGAAAGACAGGGGGGGGTGTCTTACCCTACAAAGTGTATATGTGCTGTGTGTGCTTCTTAGCACAGACAGTTTGTCCTCACTTCCATCTGGTTTATGACAAAGGCTTCAGTTACTGGCCCTACTCTTGCCTCTTACTGAGCTGAGGCTTCACTGTGGCTGCAAAACATTATTTACCTTCTCCTTGAAGGGGAGGAACTGTGTTGGTGCATTGATGCCAAGTCTCTTGTCCAAGAACACCTTTTTAAGGGTTTTTTTTATAATAAAACATATTTGTCACATGAACTGTCTCTGACATGAAAACAAAACTACTCAAGAGTCTTTCCTTCCCTTTTCAAATTACTTCCATACACAAACTTTCCTCTACAATAGCTGCACAGCCAGTGCATTAAACACTGAGTGTCCTGTGGGGCAAGATGTAAACTCTGGGGGACAGATGTGCCCATCCTGTGCTGGGGATTTGTGGGTGAGGAGGCTGATGTTACACCGCTGAAACTCCAGGAGGGGGTGGAAGAGAAGAGGGAGGGAGCTGGGGGAGTTAAGACACAGAATAAGCACCTCTTTTCCCCAGGTTTAATAAAATGGGTTGCTGTTCAGCGACTCTCCCTGAATGCTTTTTTGTTCTGCTGTGAAGAGGGTTCCACAAACGAGTCAAGCTAAGAAGTGTACTAAAAGTCAGGAGAAAACTAAGGAAAATACACTAAAGATTTCCTCCCAGGCTGTGAAAACTGATGAACGAGACAGAGCTGCCCCAAAAAACCTTATCAAAGTTTATTTCTTGTCTTATAGTTACTTGCCACTGGAAAAGATTATGTATATATCACATCTCTCCCATGTTAATCAGGATGGAGGGTCAACCAGGACTGAAAAGCCAGCTTTTCTGTCTAGTATTTTAGCAGCTAGTTAGTGTGAAAGGACTGTATCTCCTCACTACTGTGTATCGACAGGCTGCCTTCACCTGCACTGGCAATGCCTGCCCTGTACCCTGCCCTGGGCCTTGTCCTGTACCCTGCCCTGGCCCCTCTTTCAGAAGCACCCGAGTTGCGCTGCGTGGGAAGAAGAATGTACGTTGTGAGAGGAGGCAGGGTTTAAATGCCAAGCAAAGCTGTAAAAGATAAAGGCTGCCTGGAAAGACTGGGAGGGGGAAAGATTCAACCCAGCACGTTGCAGAGCCCTCTCAGGTTCACTCTGAGGGTGTTTTCTGGTCTCTGCTAAGCAGAACAACTGTGAAAATGCATAGAAGGATGTGAGGAAGAGTTACATGAAAGCCCTGAGAGTGCCCTCTCCTCACTTAGTAAGGACATGCAATTCAGGCAGGATCTCCCAGGATGTGACCTACACTGAAGACACAGATTT
The DNA here is from genome assembly GCA_025331215.1 of Actenoides lindsayi. Lineage (NCBI taxonomy): Eukaryota > Metazoa > Chordata > Aves > Coraciiformes > Alcedinidae > Actenoides > Actenoides lindsayi. Next base: position 137,954 of record WTSP01005146.1, read on the forward strand.
GGTCTTTTTTTTTCTTGGCATGCACCAGAAGTTACAGACAACAGAAAAAAATTGCACATGGCCTGAAAATGTGGCTATAACCCTGACTTCAAACTTTCTCTGCGCTGAGGTGAAGAGAAAGCCATCAAAATGATCTACGTTTGTCTGGAATCACAGCTCGGGGCATCACAAAACACAGGGACCTGCTCAGGAGGTACAAACATCCAGAAGGAAATCTACTATTCCATCATTGTCAGACTGAGCTATTTTTCCTGCGCCAGGTCTTGAATATAATGAGAGTTGTCACTACTCCTGTGTCTCTGGAGTTGGCCCTTCCACGTCACGTACACGTCAGCCTCGTACTAACATTGCAGAGCCTGCTAATGATGGGAGGGAGGTGGGGGCCACGGGCACCCCCAGCCCTATTTCCACTGTAGTGAGGCCTACAGAAGGCACTCCCTCTGCGGATGGCAGCTGGAGCCCAGGAAAATCCCAACCTGCCAAAGAAAATCCCAACCCCCCAAGGAAAACTCCAAGCTGCTTGCACAGCCCAGTCCTTGAGCTCTGCTGTGCGGTGCCTGCCCCTGCCTGCCTGGCTTCACCACAGCGAGCTCTTCGTTGGTGATAAACAGAAGCTGCCTTTTAGTTTTACTCTGCCTTCTGATAAAAAGCAACACAAAACAGCCAGTAGAACACCTTCAGCTGTAAAACAAAGGGTGTAGCTGTACCAGCTGTTCCCAGAAGGGAATGAGAATGGGAGGGAACTGACAGTTCAGGGCATTGGTGCTCAAGGAGCTGGGGGGAAGTGGTTTTGTGCGACCCCTCAGTACTATTTAAGTTGAGCTTGAGGTGCAGGAGGTACTTGGGAGGTTCTTGGTGTGCTTGGTAGTTTTTATCTGTTGTAGGCTGGTAAGTAGCTGTTTTAATTTGAGAGCTTTAAGCCATTTTTTTTAAATTTTTAGTAAGCTCACTATGAAGAGGAAACATTTTGGGGAAATGTGTAAAGTTGAAGGAGCTGGGATCATCTGAGGGATGGGGCGGGAAGGTTAGCTCACTTTCAGTGCTAAAATGGTAGTAGGTGGGTGGGTTTTTTCAAATGCTGGAAGGGTTATTCAACACTAAGGCTCCTTCTAATGAAACTGCACTCATTGATTTAACTTCCAGTTAAGTATGCTGGGGGTGTACTTAGGTGTAGAAAGGCCTCCATGGTTTGGTTTTTCTCTTGGTTTTTTTTTTTCTTTTTGTAAAGGGGGGGTAAACACAGAAATAAAATCTTGAAAGGAACTCAGGAAGGCAGAAAATAAACCTGAACTACAGGAATTTTTTTGCTGTTTAAGGGTTTTTTGGTTAACTTAATGTTTTTGAGGTTTTTCATGTTTCAAACACCGCTTCTAAATATGATGCTGTGCTTTTGGCTGGGAGGCTGGATGCCTGCTTTTAAGCTGGGAAGTGTGGTGTCCCAAAATACCTGGGCCTCGGGGTGTGATGTAATTAATGGGTGATGGTGTGGCTGTCTTGTCTTGATTGGCACGCAGCCCGGAACTGTACTAGTCCTAGAAAGGAAAAACAAACCTATGTAGCTTCAATTAGAAGAAATTTTTTTTCCTCTGGGGGGAAACTACTGTGGGCAGTTGGTTGGTTGGTTCTGTTGTTATCTTGAAGGGGAGGTTAGTTTACATCTGAAGCTCATACAAGTTGAAGGAGCTTCCCTCGTCACGTGCTGCACCTGAACTGTGTGACTTGACAGAATTAAGACCAGCTGAGTCCTCTGTATCGATTGCCACCCTGCCAATTAATAAACATGCCTCAATGAGTGATGTGAATTCTTAATTAAGTGCCGAGTTGAGAGCTCTGAAGTGCTTTAGTGCTCTAAATCTCTTACAGTGAAGCTGCTGAGATTGTGCAGTGGTGTTCTGGGCCATTCTGCCTTAACAACGCTTGCCCGAGATGGAGTAGGAAGATACTCCCTGGTGTAGGAAACTTGGTGCAGCTTCTGACCCAAAGGGTGTCCTGTTTTTTTATGCAGGACCCTGCAGTCTGTCTGCAAGTGTCCAGACCTCTCTGGAAGTGAAGTCAACAAGCTTCTAATGTGTAAGGAAAGGTTGTTGTGAAATGGTCATGATGTACAGCTGCTCTTTCTCGTAGGTTCTGTTGAGTGCCAAGATGGGGAGCGATTACAGCAAGCAGGTCTGCTGTGTGATTTGTGGGAAATGTAAGGAACAGGAGGTGGAAGAAGCCAATGAAGAGACCAGTGAAACGAAGCCCATTTTGCAGACCTCGGGGGAAGCGTCGACCTGCGCTGACAGCCGGCCTGCCACGCTGGCCCTGGAAGTCCCTAAACAAGTCTCTGAAGAGGTGCAGTTGCTGAGGCAGGCCCTCCGGCCATCGGCCGCTGCTGCAGAGGAGAAGGTGGAGACGGGCTCTGCGGGAGATGCCATGGGAGTGACCGAGGGATGGGTGGCAGCCTGGGACTCCGTCGACGACTTGGTGACCCCTGCAGATGGAGAGACCAAAGGAGAAGGTGAAGTCTTAGCTCAAGTAGCCAATCATCGTGAAAGAGAGAAAGCGGGTAACGTGGAAGAGAAAATAAAACCTGTTCCTCCTGTTTCTGAGGCCCAGCCTGTTACACACGTGGCTTGGGACCTGCAGCCTGTTGCAGCCCCAGAGCAGTGTGGTGAAGGGGCAGCGGCTGGCAGGGAGGGGGGCACGTGTACTGGAGTAACTCACCAAGAAAGAAATATTCCCAACTTCATGGAATTCCCAAGTGAAACTGCAGCTGGCCCAGACCCTGAGATCAAGCCCCTCATAGGAGAGAACTTGCTGCTATGCGCTGCGCAGATGCCGGAGGAGACTGAGGCCTACCTTTCTGCTGAGCATGTGGAGGGGATGGGGAGGGCTAAGCTTGGTAAAACAAGTCCTTGGTCTGCTATGGGGACTGAGATTACATCCTTGGTAGAGACACCAGCTCTACTGACTGTGCAGGCTACACAGCAGGCTCTGGAGACAGAGGATCCTTTGGAAGCCGTGGCAAATGGTACGGCTGAGATGTACTCTGCTTGTGCAATGCCTTGGGAGTGCCTGTGCCCAGAAAGGGAAACTCTAGAGTTAACAAACCAGCTGCTTGACTTCTTGGAGCAAGAGATCCCGTGTAGTACGGCAGCTGCACAGGAGATGGAGGGCCCTCGCTGTGCGGAGCCTGCGGAACTGAGCGAGGGTTTATGCCGGTCAAGTGATGGAATGTCTGGTGAACTGGAAGATGAGGAATGTGACACAGGAACTGAATCAGCTGAGGCAGAGCCGCAGCACGGGACCATGCAACAAACAGAGGAGGGTCCAGAAGAACCATTGACTTGTGTTCAGATAGCTGTAAATCAAGGCGATGAGCTCCTAAACGTGGCACCCTCGCTGTCTGAAGTGTTTGGCAGTAGTGGAGAAGAAGAGGCTGAAAACGTTGACGCTTGAGAGACCTGAGGATCACATGGCTTGGTGTCCAGTATCAGGTTCAGCAGCAAGGGTGACGTACCTGCCTTTAGGAATTCTGGCCACGGGAAGCGACAAATGCAAGCTGTTGAACTCAGGATTTTGTACCATGTGTCCTGGACATGAGGAGCAGTCTTGCTGAACAGAGCATATGAAGTGTGCGTGTGTAATTCTCCTGATGATAGTTTCAGTGCTAATTCTGTTTCTTCCTATTTTCAGGAGCTCGTTTTTCCTGTTCAGGAGATCACGCCTTACTGGGAGAGCACCAATTCACTTAAAACTAATTTCCCTGAAGTATTCCCCAGTGTGGCATGGTGATGTGAAGTTTCATCTCTTAGTCTTAAGAGTCTGGGAACAGAGCAGACAAATGCTCCTCTAATCTAGGACAGTCAGATGTTTCCTGTGAGGCCGACAGCTGCTTCCCTCACTACCTTGAAATAGTGCAATGTTTGAACTACCTCCCTGGGTACTTTTCTTGTACAGTCTCCTGTTTATTGCCAGTATTGGACACGTATTTTCACACGAAGGTGAGGAAATAGTGATTCTGGCTTGTTCTTTGTATCTCTTGCAATAGTGGAAGTGTTCATGTAACTTGTGCTGCTTCTGCAGAAGTCAAAAAGGAATGTAGATCAGAATGCATAAGCTGGTGTATTACAGCTTTAATCTACTGACTTTTAATGTTCTAAACTTTATACTGTCAATAAAATCTTTTATGATCATGGCAAAAATCCATAATGAATGTGTTTTAATTGCTGAGCATTAATGAGAGGGGAGAATATGACTGAAACTACTCAGTGCTTTTTTTTCTACACGCTTCAAAGGGGAAATGCTGACTGATGCCTTTTCAAAAGCCCTTCTAACAAACTCTGCCTGTACAGAGTGGAGTGTCCAGAGATACGTGTGGGAGGGAGGTAGGATGGTACACTGGAGTTCTTAGTCTTTATAGTGTGCTTGAGGAACAGGACTTGAAAGTATACTGGGGAACAAAACTACAAGGAAAGCATCATGCTTTTGACTTTTTCTTTGTGCTTGCAGAGAACTGAAAGCTGAGAAGGTGAGAGTTGAGTGTGTCAAGTGATATTGGGGATAAAAATTAATGCTTTGAGGAAGCTGCTCTGATAAAGGGATAGGCTGAGGGGTTGTTTGTGGGGTTTGTTTGACTTTTTTTGTTTGGTTGTTTTAAACACTTTGACCTCTCTCCTTCCACCTGTACTGAGGCTGACAAAACATTTGTATATGTCTTGCCAAATAAACTCTTCCTTTGCTTATGATTCTGCATGATGGAAAGAGATGCCTCTAGTACTTCTGTTCTTGAAAAGGCTTCTCTAGGTTAGTAAACTGTATTTGTTGTTCAGGTGGGCTGTCTCCACAGGGATGTTAAATAATAGGCTGTATGGGCCAAAAAGGAGGGAAGCTGTTAAAATAAATATATTTTATATATATTTGGAAAACACATATCATCAGCTGTTAAATAACATAAAAATATGCAAAGCTTCTGGAAGACTCATCTGTTTGTACTTTGCGTGTCTTCATTGATTTGTTCTGCTGGAAGACACACAGTCCTCCCTGCCCCTGCTTGTGTCCAAGGGCTGCCTCGCAGGGAATGAGACAAATTAACAGCTCTTCTTTCTCCCCACCTCTCCCTCTAACAAAGCTTCACTTCAGGCAGGTGACAGGCTAATAAGAAATCCTTAGAGAAATGGGACAGAATTATGTTTATGGCTGCCTCGGGGCTGGTGAGAGAATTCTGGCAAGCAGGACTGTAAGAAGTAGCTGCACTGCAGCGACTGTTTTTTAACGGCCTGAAGTCTCAGGTATGGGGCTCCTTAGCCTGGGAAGAAGAGGAAAGCAGCTCCTCGACACTAAAGCTCGTGTTATGCAGCATCTGGAAAAGCTGAGTGCTGGCAGCCCAGCTGTGCTGCAGAGCTCGGTGTCAGAAAGCCCTTCTCCTCCTTTGAAGAGGAAATTTTTCAAGCACAGCCTGTCCTCTTGTAACATCAGCCGTGTGATGAATGAGAGAAGCCCCTGGGCAGATCATCCCATGTATCTAAATGCCACACTAAATGTACTGGGAGGCCCTGCCATGTGCACTGGAAGGAAGAGACAGCTCTAGTAAGAGGGAGCAGCTTGAACTCTGCGCGATAAAAAAACCCAGACCACAACGAGTGATGTCCCCCAGTGACCGTGGCGTGCTCCTTACAAGCAATGATGCCATCTAAAAGCCTTTGTAATGGGCCTGTTGTACAGCATTCAATCATGCAACACAATGCTGAGCTGACATCTCAGTCAAGCTCTGGGTAAGGTCTGTGATTATTTTTGTTTTTTATATTGGTCAAAAACTGTAGCATGTGATTTTTTGGAGCAGCCCTTTTAAATATATCAAAGTAACAGAGATCAGAAAAGGCTTTTGGAACAAATACTAAACCCAGTGAAGAGAGAAGATGTGATTGTTCTGACAGTAAGATTTTCCTTCCTCGGCTTCTCTGTGTTACGTTGTCACCTTCTGTAGCGTCTCACATGCAAGAGATTTGCTGGATTGATTCCAATGTGTGTAAGCTGGACTTTGTTATTTGAATGTCTCCATTTTTTACAACCCTACGAGAGTAAGGAATTTTACACTTTGAAGCTCAGGAGATCCTCCAGTCACCTCGTCCTGAGCTGAAGCACCTTCCCATCGTACAGAATACTACACTGTTTGCAGGGCTGATGTTTTTCTCATTTATAATCTACAAATTAACTCAAAAGTTCTTGCAGCCTTTTCAAAACAAAGGTGTACGTTTTTAACAGAGGTAGGGCCTCAAAAATCTCTCCTCGATTTTTAACCCATAACTGGTTTCAAACCATAGCTGGTTTCTTTCCGTGACTTCGACAGCTTCTCTCTGTCTCTTAAGAGAGCAAGTCTGCAGAAGCTGATTTGAAAATAGAGTTGGAAAACTTAAATAATACTGCCCCATGCAGAAGCAAGTGGGGAGCTGTGGATGCAGCATTTCCTTCCAGTTACACTGTTCTGCAAAGCACCAGTGTCCCTGAACACACCAGTTTCTTAGTTGCTGGTCTGTGAGGCTCGACCTCTTGTCATCCACGTGCCTGACGAGGCAAAATCGTGGATGAACTTCAAAGAGGTTTCCAACGAAGAAAGAAGGAGCTGCCTGTGTATTTCAGCTCCATGGAAGCCTGATGGGAAGTATACAAAAAAGGCTTTTGAAAGGCTGCTGTAAAAAAACCCCAGACAGTAAGCGAAACCCTTACAACCAGTGCTAATGTGCCATCAGTGTATCCACTGAGATACAGAGGCCTGCTCATTATCGTGCAGAACAGATGTTGGACTGCATTAAAAGGCAAAACATGAATGTTGTCCTGTTGTGGGTCCCAGAATTACCTCGCCAAAAGCTCCTTCTGTGTTTCCTGCATTAAGGGAATCATAGCAGCTAGGCAAAGTATAGGATGACGGACCAGATTTGGCATCCAAAAATGCAGGTTCGAGGGGTTTGATGTGGACAAGAAGCCTGGAATGCTGCTATGCTGATTTCTTTTGGGAGGGGGGGGGGGGTTGTTCAGATCCATTGTTGTGGCAGTGGATATTTAGGATCTGCCTTTACGCTTGCGTGTCTGGGATTAGTTTTGTTTTTAATGGATATTTGCTTTTGTGTTTTGCCCATGTGACCTATTTAAGGTTACAACTCGCTTCCAGTCAGTAAACACAAGCAGGGCAATACAGCCACGTTCACTCCAACAGAGGGTGATCAGCTGTGCCTGGAAACATTAAAATAATCTGCAGCCACTGTAAAACAGCTAATGGCACGACTCTACCAGTTGAACACAGCACAAAAGTGGAAAGGGGGATAATTTTTCACCCCTAACTGCTCAATATAATATACTAGGGGAGACTACAGTTCTGTAACGTCGTTTGTAAGTGAGAGGACTGTGCACACACAGCCTGCAGTTCCACTGTCGTTCTGCTACTTAGCATCACAAGTGACAAACAGTGGTTGGTTCTCCCTGTCCTTGACTGCACTACATGAAATCTTTAGCTCTGTTTTAAGTAGTCAATGCCAATTATCGAATGACCACAACGAAGCTAATCATGGATCAACTGCACTTGGGATGTACGGCCACGGGCTGTTTCCAATGGCTATGAAATGGCTGGGAAAGAGAGAAATCAGTGTAAGGGAACTTCACAATCTGCTGGAACTAATGTTGGGAGTCCAAGGGGGAAGACATTGCAGGTGACCCCCCTCCTCCTATTTAACACCAGCCCAGGGCCTGGGCTTTCCAGGTGCTGGGTGTTCTGTGGAGCTCTGCTGGTAAGAGGGGGCTGTGGGTCCATGGGTGAGGTGTCTGTCACCTGGCTCACTCTTGGATTTTTGAGGGTATGGGTTCTTTGTTTCAAGTCTTTTGGAGTCTGTGTCTCTGAGTATGCGTAATTTTGGCTTTTGCTTTTTATTTGTGTAAGTGTTGAAGGAAACCTTGCCCCTCAATACTTAAGGGTTAGTTTTATTCTGGGAGATGTTCTTTTACTTTCTGGTTTGCTTTGTGCCTCTTGCAGTTTGTTCTTAATGGTTTTATTAAGGAACGAACCATGCTGTGTCTTTTGAGTTTTAAATTGATGTGTAATCTTTTTCTGCCTGCCTTGCTTCTCTTCCCTTCTGCCCCCCTCTACCATCAGTAGTCTAAACACCGCCTTGACCAGAGAGACTTGAGTCTAACAAACTTGGCAGCTTCGCTTTACAAGTCTGTGATGTAGCAAAATCCTATGGGTGCTGCAGCCACACCGCTGAAAAATGGCAAGCAGCAGTGTCTGCTTGGCTCCTAAAAGTGGTAATCGTGTTCCGGAGTGGTCGGGTGTGATTGATAGCTGGTGTCTGTCTTCTTGGTTTTATTTCTTGAAAGATCTCTGCAACCCTACTCCCTTATGTGCAATTCTGCCTGTGTTTTAGCTCGCTGTGATCTCTGGCAATGCTCTACAGCTACTGCTGTGTCAGGACTGGAGAGCCAACTCCCCCAAATGGATATGGGCTGATAAATATCCCTGTTTTGTAGGCGCGAAGCCGCTCTGTTGGCGGACGGAGCTCCCCACTCCTCTCCGGGCAGCGTGCAACTCGTAGCTGGTGGCAGCGAGTGGAGTTGCTCCTTTCATCTCTGGCCATGGGAGGTATTTTTGGCAAGAACAAGAGGCTCTGTGTGTTGCCTGACAGGGTCACTTTTTCTAAGCGCAAAGGCAGAAAGACATCGGGGACCTCCCCTGTGTTCTGTGATGCGTCAACGTGGACCGGGGAGAACCATTTCCAGTCAGCACGTATAGGAAGGACTCCAAAAGGTGCCGAGCTTTCTGCTGTGAAATTGGTGTTGGTCACTCCTGAAAGTGAAGCTGCTTCCCAGGCTGAATGGGAGGCAGGAGAGCAGGCTGCATCTCGACATGCACAACGTACAAAGACCGTGCTCTCGGAGACCGCTGGAGACACGGGAGGTGTTGAAGTGCCGCAGGACCCTGAAGCCCAACCTAGGACAGAGGTGATGCAGCACCAGGAACTCAATGAACAGCCGAAACAAGAAGCAGAGTCTGCCTGGAGAAGTCAGGAGAGTAGTAAAACGGAAGCTGTTTTGACTCCTACTGGCAGCTGTATACCCAAGGAGCAACTCAGCTGTGGGGACCATCAGTTGATGCCTCTTACACGGACAGTAGTAAAGGCAGAAGTCCATGTGTCTGCAGATCTTCAAGGTGGATCTGGCAAGGTTCAGTCTGCTCTGCTGGAGTCTGAGCTGCCGACTGGTGAAGAGCAAGAGGCTGGAGTTGTGTGTGGTTCAGAGGAAACGTGCGCTGGAAAGACTGATCAGGAAGTGCCTGTGCAGAAGGCAGCTGACCCCCCAGCTGCTTTGTGTACCACGGAGGAGGCAGAGCCGCCTCTCGAGACTACAGAGACACCAGAGGGCAATACAAATGTGCAGAGACCTGTAGAAGAGCCAGCATGTTGTGCTGCTCAAGCCCCACCTGACCTCCAGCTGGAACAAGGTACAGAGGTTTCTATTGCTGAAAATATGGAAGAAAATCCTCTTGAAGCAGAGGAAGGTGAAGAAAGGGCTGAGGTCTCTGATGATGGGAAGACATCTGAAGAGATTCCACACAGTTTGGTAGAAGCCCAGGCTGCTCTGCAGGAGGAGAAGATGAAAGCTACCAAAGGGGGAAAACCAGAGGAGCACTTGAAAGAGCACATGAAATCTGGTGCAGCAACCACTGAGCAGGCTGGCTTTGCAGCCAAGTGATGAATCCAAGTGATCCCACGAGGGACTACAATGTCGGTGGGTGCATGTACTGTAAAGGACAGGCTGTTAGTAAAGCCTGCTTTGACAAGTGATACTTAACTTAAAGCTGGTATATTGTCTTCTGTAAGCAGCACTACCTACCTTCTCTTCTGGGGGATGGGGTATGGATGGGAGCTAAGTCTATCTCTGTATTAAAAAGTACTTTCATGGAGATAACTTCATTTTTCCTCTGTATGCACATGTACCCTGGCTAGGGCAATGCACTTTATAATTATCTCCCTGTATGTGACTGCACAGGGCTGAGTCTTCCCTGATGAACGGGCCAGATATGAATTAATGTTTGTCTCTACACCCCACTTTGTCACTATTATTTGAAACTGTGTTGAAATAATACTGTTTGAAACTTGTCTGTGTTGAAATTCTGTGTCGACAGAGGAGTCTGTTGCAACTGCAATCAATAAATGGGTTCATTTTAACAATTGTTCCTAGGAAATGCTCTTTTAATGGCCACCTGCTGTGGGGTTTGTGCTTGTTGAACAGAGGTGAACACTTCACACACGGAGAAAGGGCTGACAGGGATCAGTTTTCACCCCCAAGGGTATCACACAGAACACTCTGCAGGCTCTAGCTTCGCATACGTTACCCCTACATACAAGCTGAGCCCAACTGCTGTGTTCATCTGTTGGTGGGTATCGTGTGCTAGGAGGTGATCACCAATCTGCATGGACAATGCTGGCTCGGTAGCGCTTCCCTTTGGGGTGAATTTTAGTGTTTAAAACAAATTGGCAAACCTAGGAAGTGAACCTACAGTCTGAATGGGAGGCATTCTGCTCCTGCTCTGGAAAGGAGTAAAATCCTTCCTTCCCTTCTCAGAGAAATCCTGGCAGACGGGAATAATCTTCCACCAGATATAATATTGGGGGAAAGGTGTTTTTGTGGTGCACTGTCTTCATTTACACCAGCTGAATGTTTGCAGTGTAAGATGTTCTTGGGTAAAGGAGAACAGTAACTGCACTGCCTCTTACAGCACATCTCTTCTAGTTTGGATACTTCCCTTAATCAGAATCTTCTGGGGGTTTGTAGATGTTCCCCAAGCAGTGTAAAGCCAAGCTCTCCTCACGAGATGTCCTGGTTTGCAGTGTTCTGGCTTAACCTACCCCAATTACCATGGAGGATGGTTTTGCTTTGGCAATTCCAAATGCTTTAATTGTGTGTATCAGAAGAGACTCTACCTCATATCTGATATTTGCCTTGATTCTACTGTCAGAAGTAAGGGTTGTGCCCCTTTCATTCTGGATAGCATTTGGGTAAAACTCTGGATATTGATATCACTCATCTCAGAATGAAAGCTACTCCTCTCCTGACCATTTCTTTGCAAATCTGAGCTCACTGGACTCAAATGCTGCTGCAAACAAAGATGCAAGGCTAGACTTTCAAAGGTGACTCCTGTACAAATAGGATTTCAGTTACGAAAGCACTTGCATGCTTTTAAACTCTGATTCCTACCCTTAGAGCAGGGACAGAGCCTTCTGTAGCAGCAGAATATCTGTACCATCCAGCACAGCACGCTGACAAGCCATCCCCGACTGCAGCGTGAGCACGGAGCTCTCTCAGTGGCCACAACTTAGACCTTTCCCTGCTCTTTGTCTCGTCTCTTCAGGCAAGTTCTAATTGCAGAATTTATTAATAATGCAGCAGTGTGAGTATAACTCAGCTCAGTTCCCCGGCTCTAGGCTGCCCTCTGAAGGTGACAAGCAGCAAATCCTTTGACCGGTAAACCAGCAATGAATCACTGCGAAGTGTCAAGTAGCATTTACAATTCACATAACTGTCTTGGGGACGGTGGGGCTTGTCACATAATTTTTGGCTTTCTGAAAATCTTAGCTCCTGATGCTAAGACTCTTCGCTATTAACTTTTATGAATAAGGCTTTCTGTCGTTCAGCAGGAAACCTTGAAAATACAGCCTGCCTGCACTTAACAAAGTAAAAGCCCAGCAGTTTTTAGGAGTGTGACAACAGCTATCTGCTTGTGCTGTAAGGAGCTCCAGTAAATGTTTCTCTCCCTTTTGAAGCACCTCAATAAAAAGTCACTGCCACCTCACTCACAGTAAGGCTGTTTCTCCTGAGCGGTTTAAACTACTTAGTAAAAAGTTATGAAAACAGCTCATCAAAACACAAACACTTTCCTGACCCGAGGCTGCAACTGTTGGTCAATATTTATGGTAAATACAAAACATTTTTGTTTCACTTTATGTATTGTATCCCTTCCTGACTTTCAGAAACAAAATATTTTCCTTGCTTCTTTACACACTTCTTCCTCCATAACACATAAGAAGCCCAGACTTAAAGCCACAAAATCTGCCAGTGATCTGACAACCAAAACCAACCACGCCAGGAATGTTAGAGTAAGTTCTCAAGGAAAAGGGAGTTACAACACCTTTTGTGGCAGAGAACCCTCTTCAGCTGGAGACAATATGATCACAAATCCTCAAGCAGCTCTGCCTCCTCTGCTGCAGAACGTGTGCAGCCAGCAACACCTCCCAAGGGATGAAAAGCAGCTGAGATCTGCTCTTCCTGCCCGAGGAAGACGTCCTGTGCCTACGATGCTAAGTGGAACACCTGACTACAAGCCATTTTGCCTGAAGCCTGTGCTGTAGCTGTTGCTCCATCAACGATGTGGGTTGTGACTGTCAATCTGCAGAAAGAGAAACCCTACCCCATTTCCCTTCACTTCTGTACAAAGACTTTGGGGGGAAAAAAAAAAGAAGGTAACATCTAAATGTATGGAAACTTATCGTGTGAATCCCAAAAGAACATAACATGATGTTTCATAAACACAGAGCAGGAACAGTTCCTCACCTTTTCCTCTTTTTAGGCAGCAGAGATGGTGGGAGGGAACAGTAATTCAATCACCAGGTTTTGCTGGGAAGCAATTGAGTGTTACAGTCCTGCCCTATTTAAGGCTCACCTGCTCTGTCCCAGGCTGTGTTCTGGGGGCTGTTTGGAGACTCTTCCTTGGGAAGTGGCTGAGGATACGGTTTGTCACATGTTTGGTGTTTTTCTTGTGGGAAGGAGGGATGTTTGCTCTCTCTTTTGGGGGGGTCTTCTTTCACTTTTCTAATGCGATAGAGCTCTACCTTTAAGTTTGAGCATAACTCTTTCTTCTGAGATGGCTTTAAAGAAAGTTCTGCTAGCTGCAGAACTGGGGGGCTACCAGCAAAGCAAAAAGCCATTGGCATTATGAAAGGGCCAAATGATGCTGAGAATGGGGAAACGATTTTACTGCATATAAAGAAATAATTGGTGTATTTGCACTTAGGGTAGTAAATATCTATAGATCTTTCTGGCTGTTTCTGTAAACAAAACCTCTCTTGAGACAAGGGATCTCTCAGCAGTGGCCTTTTGAACCATTTCTGTGGTGATGACAACATCTAACAGATATAACTAGAGCAGAGACTAAACTGTTATTTTCCTTTCCTCTCTCAGCACTACAGTGCCCTTCCAAAACCGCATGAAACATTTCCTGGCTCTACTCAATTACACAAAATCATTGCTCTTGATACAGCAATTGCTTACCCTGCAAGTCAACCCGACTAAACATTAATTTATCGGTACGCTGTCTCCTTTTAGCTTTGGTATCAAAGAGCATCTGTCTTTTTGTGTTTTGGTTTTTCTCCCCCCGTAGAGCTGGCTGGGTTAGTCTGTCCTGCTTTTCTGTTCTGAAAACTGTAGTTTTAAGTGATTAAGTTCATGCACTGTTGTGAGTGAGTGCCTAACCTGCATGGAATCACGCTTTTTTACAGATTCTACCCATAAAAGCAGCTCAAACAGTGCAGCAAAACCGCTCTGGATCCATTAGCTTCTCTTTCAAAACTGTAATCCCTAAATTATAGATCTAGTTTTCTGTAGTTCCTCTTACTCTGCGCTGGTTAAGCTTTCTGCGGAACCATCTGTAATCATATCATGTTGTGTGGCAGCTCTATTTTACTTTAAATATTTAGCTATAAAAAGTGCCATGAGATTCGTAGTGGAACAGCACTTCAAGGGAACTAATGATCTGCCACCTGGGAAATGGTGTGGTGTCACCAGCTCCCCTGCTTAAGAGCAACACCTTATTACCCTGAATAGGAAAGAGAGGTTGAGAAGTTGTGATGCTGGGAATGGTTTAACTCATGTTTACTTCGTAGCCTCTCGGCCAGAAATGGGGGACTTCTCTTGCTATTTGATTATGAGTTCAAACTGTGCTTGCCTCTTTCTAGCAGTGACAGTTAATCTGCACCACACAGATTCCAAATTGAATTGCTAGATCTGTATGTGGGTCCCGCTTTCCCTTTTTGAGAGAGTTATTTCCTGCTCTTACTCTGCTACAAAGTACTTAATCTGCTTTCTAATGATGCTGCAGTTTTAAAATTGCACTCTGTAAACATAACTTGAGGTAATTTTCTGTCTGCATTCCAAATGTCCTGTCCCATGTTGTGTTTTGAGGTTTGAAGTGATGGAATTGCTGTGGTTTCTAAAAAATAACTTATTGAGAGAATAATGACTTAAGGGCCTGAAATCCATAGGTTTCTCATCTCTCAATAAGGAGACATTCTGCCTTTCCTTTCTCCTCCTATCCTACCAGGTCTGTGAATGGTTACCCTGGCTAAATGTGAACTTCTTCTTACAATTAATAAATGGTCTAGGAAATAAGAAGAGACCTAAGTAGTATTTACTTGCGTAATGTAAACTAATAACTGTAAAGTGCAGTATTGGCTGAGAGTCATGGTGGATAACTGACTTCCTAAATGCTCTTAGTGATATCAAAGCACTGAAAAGGACTGGCCCTTGAACTCATACTGACTTAAACCCAATAAATCCTGCAACGGTGTCCAGCCCATTCTGAGATGAAATATGAATCTGATCTTCATTTCAGGGGGGCACTTTCCTGGTCAAAATAAAAATGTAACAGTGCTTAGCCACAGGAGACCCCAAAGTCACGTTCCTGTTCTTGCTCCAGATGTAGGTTAACAATGAATCCACATTTTGAAGCTTCATGACAGGCTGGGGAAATGGAAAGAAATTTTTGCATGGAGTTTGAAACTCTTTCTTGTCTCTATGCCCCTCAGAAAACTGCAAGTATTATGGGCTAGGGTGTGGGTCCTAATGAATTTCTTACTATCTTGCAGGGGTGCTGATTGGCCCAGTAGGGGTCTGTCAACACAGCCCTTGGCTCCGTGTCTGCTCCTGAGTAAAGGCTCTGGTGGTGCCCCAGCCATTCAGTACCCCAGAGCCTCAGGGTTCCCTGGAGAAGGCTGCCAGCGGGTTATTGCTGCAAGTCTTCATCATGGGGAACGAAATCAGTCACAAGAGGTATTGCTGCAGAAAGTCCAGGAAGTTCAAAAGGCTGGCAACTGTGCAAGAAAATACAGGGGCTGATCACCCTGTTGCCCAGGCAGCCCCGGGGGCCGTGCTTTGGAGCAGGGGGAATCATCCTCCAAAGGAGAAGTCACAAGATACTGCTACAGGGATGCACAGCGAAGATGTAGGAAAAGCAAGTGCCATAGCCCCATCTTCTACGTGGGAGGCACAGGCAAGGGTGGGAACCACAGAGCTGCAAGAGCTTGGTGAGGCCCAGCCCTCTGCAGAACAGTCACAGGAGCCTGCAAACAAACCCACCATGATGAGTCAAGACAGAAAAACTTGTGCTCTGACTCGGGCAAGACCTGCAGCAGCTCAGCAGGCCAGTGGGGACACGGGAGTGACAAGTGACCTGCCCCTGCAGACTGCTGGAGAGACAGGAACTAGAGATGCAGGAGAGGTGGTGACTGAGCAGGCAAGGGGGGAAAGCGACTCAGGGCTACGCAAGGGACCACGCAAGAAGATGTCCAAGGTGAGTCCTCTCTGCAGGTGGCTGAAGAAACTCAAGTCCCCAGCAGGAAATGCCAACGCCAAGCCCGATGCAATTACTGGCCAAGAGTGAGGCATCCTGTGGACTGCAAAAGGGCTATCAAGTGCCCAGCATGGTGCCATCGAAATAGACTGATGAGGAAAGTGATTTGTCTATAATAAGAGGAAAAATACTTTTGTCATCATTACTGTGCTGTCTAGTTCTGTCTGTCTTACAGCCCTGGGTGGAGTACAGAGGGCATTTCTCTGGAAGGGGTAGAGTCCTTAGGGGGAATTAAATGTCCCTGTTCTCTGAGCAAGCAACAAGGGAGGTTTTTGTCTGGCTTGTCTTTCTCTGCTCCTCACTGGGTGTTTGTCTGTAATAGCTTCCTTTCTAAACTCTGCAAAGGTGCAATGTACACATTTGTATCTTCCTAGTGCTTCCCACCGTTATTTGATTTCCTTTCCCCTGCTTTTAATAACTTGCTCTGCCTGATGGATCAAGATAAGCACACTAGTATTGTCAAACTAAGTAAATGCATTATAAAACCACTAGATGTTTATAAATGCATAATGCTAATAGTGGGTGTTGTGTGGGAGGCTTGGAAAACAAGGGGCTCTTGTTTTGCTCTTTGAATTTGCGCATGTTTTTGTATGTGTAAGTGGATAAAAGCTGGTTGCATTGCCTCAAATCAAGTGTTGACTGTAGCTGGAACGGGGAGAAGGGAGCCAGCACTGGGGGCTCACCAAACTCTCTTCTCAGCTTCCTCTCAACTGCCTCAGGTAGCTACACTGCTCTGAACTGCAACCTACCCCTTGCTGCTAATAAAAAAAGTCCTGCTTTTAGGCAGTGAGGAGAAGTCTCATCCTATTCCAGCTGGACCCACAGTGAGTGGATGGAGGAAATTCCCCACTCTTGGATTTCTCCCCCAGCTCTGTCCCTTACTGCAGCCAGCACGCAGCATTCTGCCTCCCTGCTCCTCGCCCTGAGAGCTGCATCCCCAGCTCACATGGGGTGACCAGGGACAGGAACACTTCCTGGTGTGCCCAAGCACCAGACCCTGGTTCTTGCTACTCCAGTACTTAACAAGCTGAGGGTGCATCATAGTCCTGCTCCTACCACAGCATTAAAACTAAAAGAAATAGCTCCAGCATCTCTCTTTTAGACCGCTACCTGAAGGAAAAGCAGTTAGCTGTGCGAGCAAAGAAATAAGAACCCCATTTTTCATATTGCAAATGTTCTTCACTACTCAACAGATATCTGAGTGAAGGAGACCCCATAAGAACCGTTCTCATGTATGGAACTGTGTTTAAATCTGCTCATAGGTTACCACAACAGAATAGGTTATGAGAATACTATCCTAGGCTTTAATTTGCAGACAAAACCTGAGAGGTTTTCACCTTCCTGCAGTGATGTGTATTATTTCACTTTACCATGTGGTGGCAACAAACAGTGATTGTGGCAACTGGCTATTGGGAGGATGTGGCCCCGTTCCTCTGCCTGCCACTGATCTGCACTGTTATCCTGAGTAAACATTTTCTGTTTCCTTCCAGGCTTTGCAATAATCTGCCCATCCACATCGTACTTCACTCTCAGTAGAGGAGTGTGATCCGTGCAACTGAGCGCTGCAGTCATCAGCTCTTTCATACACGTGCAGTGGATCAGTCTGTGTCAGGATTGCTGTTGTTTCATCAGGCTCTTTCACTTCCCTGCACTGGGGTACTTCTTAACTGAACATGTTCACCATCAACCTCCCGGCACAACTCCACACAACAGGTCAGTGCTGTAGCTCTGGATGTGTTTGAGTAGTGCATAGTGAAAAAATCATTAAGAAGAACTCGCTGTGAGAGGGTGACAGAGATGCTAAAGGTGGATACTGAGCTCTATTTGAGAACAGCCTGAAGCTTTTTATGCAGAGTTGAGGAGTTTTGAAGAGCTTTCACTGATTGCTGCTAAGAAAGTATCTTTGCTTTTTCTTTTTCTTTCTCTTTTTTCTTGAGAGGGGCATTTCCCATAGCTATTTGTTTCTTTGTCTCTTCTTCAAATATAGGTTGCTTGTCTATTGTTAAGGGAATGCATTGGAACACAGGTATTTGCTGCTGTGCTACCTGCAGAGATCCATTTGGAAAAATACGTTGATAAATAGGGGCACTCACTCTGTTTTCTAATTGTTGGAAATTGGGGTTTTTAATCTGCTCTCCAAAAAAAGCAGCAACGCTGGTGATGGAATAGGCAGCTCCATGGCAATAGGGCAAAGCTTTGATTCTAGAACATCAGTGAAAACCTGAAACTTCAGATTTGGTAAACTGACTCAAAGTCCATTATCTGCTGCATGTGTCAGTTGATAGAAAGACAAATTCATTATTTCTTTCCCGGGTAAATCAAAGCAAATCAGCTTTGATCAATTAGGTGGCAAATGTAAGGGCTGGATCAGCAGCACTGAAAGTAGGTGCGAGGCAAATGCTTTAGCCTCTTAGTGTAGGGAAAACCATCTAGCACAGATTTGTTCTCTGCGTGTTGACTACTCCAGTGACCCAGGTTACGGATGTGCGTACTCTTCCATGTGTGTCAACCTCTCGTGTTCACCCAGAGCTTCACGTGGACAGTAAAAAACCGAGTTGTGTTAAAGAACGCTCTTCGTGACAGTTTGGATCAAACCAGACCCAAAGCTGTTGGAGTTTTAAAACCATCAGTGTTGATTTTATTTTCAGCATTAGCATATGTTGTGTGAAAGGGTAAAGTAATTTGGCAGAAAATAAACCCCCTTGTGTTCCAGCTGCTCCTCAGCTAGCAGAGGGGCTGGGGGCGGCTAGGTTTAGATTCTGAGGGATGTCCACTTTGGCACTATCAGTCCAGTCGTGTTCAGTCTGGCTGAACTATCACGGCTCGGATTCACTCCCAGGGCACTGTTGGTTTGGGTACTCTCAGTCCGGTTGCGTTCAGGATACCTGAACTTATCATGGCTCACATCCCAGTCCGGTCGCGTTCAGCATCTGAACTAACACGGCTCAGATTCACTAATAGCCCCCTGCACCCCCTGCCCAGCCCCGCTCCGCGGTACCACGCGGCC
>WTSP01005147.1:0-19875 GCA_025331215.1 Actenoides lindsayi
CCACCTAGCGGCCGCCCGGCCACCCTCGGGGCCGCCGCCGAAGCCGGGCCGGCCGCCGACCCACCGGACCCACAGCCGTTCTGGCGCGGGCGTCGTGACGGCCCCGCGGGGACTGGGCGGAGGATGGAGGAGGCGCCGCCGTCCTCCCCCTGCCCGATTTTCTGCTCCTAGCCGGCAAGCACCAAGATACCCTCACCTGCGGGACTGCAGGGACCTGCTGGTTCTTTAATGGCATTGCCACCGAAAGAAATTCAGATGTTTTCCAGCCTAAAATTACATGGGTGCCTACAAACGAGAAAGGCATCCAGTAATTTTTTTGTTGGTTGTGTTTCCTTCTGTTTTCTCAAAAGGGGTCCGGAATTTTTTTATCTTCTTCAGAAGTGGGACGGCATGGTCTCAGCAGGGGATGCTTGCAAGGGGGCTCCTGCCTTGGACCACCAACAGGAGCACAGCCTGCAATGCACCAACCACTGGAAACACGGTAAACCCCCTTGGGGAAGCACAGGCAGATTCCTTTCCTGCACCTGCAGAAGCCCAAGACAATAACCCCCTGGATGGACCAAGGAGCATTAGCTAGGCACGGTGCTCTGCAGCTTAGTTAGGTTGTCACCAGGTCTGAGCAGCCCTAAATCTGTCGCAGGTCCTGCCCCGCTCCTAGCTGCTGCTATGGTGTGGGTGAGGGGACTTAAGGTCTCTACCACAAGAAACCCAAGCTGGAGGCAGGGGCCATATTTAGCTGGCAGGGACCTTCCCCGGTCACACCAAGACCTGTGACAGGACCCTGGCTTTCCACTGTGGTGCATGTTAACAGCCACATACCCACCACTGACCCCAGCTCTGGGACTACACAGGCATTTCTCACCACAGAAGCTCCTCAGATGCCGTAGCATCCTGCCAGCTTCCCAAGCAGGAACAAACTACTGTGTCACGTGTCTTCT
Source organism: Actenoides lindsayi (assembly GCA_025331215.1). Lineage (NCBI taxonomy): Eukaryota > Metazoa > Chordata > Aves > Coraciiformes > Alcedinidae > Actenoides > Actenoides lindsayi. The sequence continues at coordinate 939 of WTSP01005147.1, forward strand.
TAAGAATAGACCAGTGACTGTTTCAACCTGGTGTATGCCACCTCTTCTCCCAAACAGGCCAGTCCCTGACCTCTCCACTCAGGCAAGTTTCACCCATCCCCTTCTCCTTGTCCATTTTGCAGGCTGTGCAGGTGGGGCTGGCAAAAGCCATGCTGCTGGAGTTACTGCTCTGTTTTCTGCAGGGGAGCATGAATCTTCCTGCTCAAGGGTGGTTCCCAGGACAGTCTTCACACCAACACTCATTTACCACCTCTTGACTCTCATTAGTGTTTGCTTTTTCAGCAAAACTTCAATCAAGGAGTGAGAAAAACAGATCTTCTTCCCTCCCTCCTGTTCTGTGGTTGAAAACAGATCAGGGAGGTCAGTTGGGGAGCCCTTCTAATGCAGTCAGCCTCGAGCCCCAATAATGACAAGGAGAAAGTAGGTTTGTACAGCTGTGGTGAAACTGGACTTGTCTGCAACTGGGATTGGGGCAGGGTTTACTTTGCATTTTGTTTGGAGCAAAGACCAGAGCTGAATCGTTTAATTTCTGACCTGTTAGGAATCCTGGCTTCAAAATCCTTCACGCTTAGGTAATTTAAACCAGCTACTGGCTCCTCAGTTCTGAAGGGGATTTTTCTAGATGCAGGAGCCCAGAGAGAATTCCTCTCTACCTTGTACTTCTGGATATGATGAATACAGTCCATATTTAGCCTTAATTTGAAGTATGCATAAACTGGGTGTCCTCTTGGGAAGCGCATGTAGAGCTGCCTGCTGACCTGACCCTTGCTTACTTTTCACCCAGCAGCTGCAGTGGGATTGGCGCGTCAAGCACTTTCAAGTCAAATTCTCCTGTATAAAGAAATATCCTCATTTGCATTGACTGTTGGCAGAAGGGAAAGTGACCTCTTAGGTCAGTGTTTATTGCAATGGTGGTAAGAAACCAAAGAGTGACTCCATAAGGAGGAGATGATCCCAGGACAATGGCTCTGATGTGATGGGGTTGTCTCTCAAATCTCCCAGTTTGGAGAACCCCACCTCAAATGGCAAAAGCAGGGGCTTGGGACATTGATGTGCTTCCTTCTGACATAGGTGTGCTCTGCCATCACGTAGAACTTGGTTAAGCATCCTTCCAATTTCCCACTCCGTAAACACAGGATAATAATGTCACGTTTCACAAGACCCCAGTGTGACTTAACCAGCTACAGCTTGCATTGTGCTGCAGGATTTGGCAGCAGCTTGGCCTTGCGTGGCTCAGAAGAGAAGGCAAATCAGTTGCTTCTCTTGGCTTTCAGTGACAGCATCATCAGGATCTGGGTATCTCTTCATGAATCCCTCTGAGAACTTGGCCTGCATGAACTAGCACTTGGAAATAGTTTCCAGCTTGTTCAGTCTCCACATTCACACGTCCCTCTCCAGTCACTGACCTAGAATTCTGTTGTCTTTCCACACACAATAATATCATTCAACATATTAGGCCATGGGCTTTTCAAGGTCAGTGCCATCAATATGTGGAAAGCACTAGAGGACAATAACAGGTTGATAAGTCACATGGCAAATTAGGAAAAGGCCCTCAAGGGTTGTAAAATGTATCAGATCCACTTATCACAACCCTTTCTGATAGTTTCTGTGAATCCCCAGTGGTAAACATCCTGCCTGCTCGCAGTGCCAAGGACGCTTCCCCATTGTGCGATAGCAGGCGGCTGTCAATCCCAACCACTTCTCACACAGATCTGAAGTTCTCCTTTCTTTCTCCTGACAGGAACAACTGGAGTCACTTGTCCTGCAGAGCTTAGCAATCTCGTCTGCTTCAGAGCTCATTAGACACAAGTGAGGGCCTGGTGAAGACACACTGCTGAATCCCCTTGGGTTGTGCTGAGACGTTTCTGCTCTTTGCTTTGCTTTGGGGTCAGTAGCTGGGGCAGCAGCCAGGGGTGCTTTGGGAATGGAAGGGCAGGATGGTACACATGAGGCTCCTGTAAGAAAGTGATGTGTCTGGGGTAATCTAGGATCTAGGCTTCTGTGTACTAGTAAACTAAATATTGGCAGGCACTGGATAGATGGCCTACCCTGTCAAATAGAAGCGCCTCTTGCACAGTTTTGTCCTGGACCAGCCAACATGCAGCTCCAGGCACGGTACAGGAATCAGCACAACCAGTATGAACGTAGTTCAGTGCTAGCTGGCCTTGATGTCCGAGAAAAGCCCCAGCTTAATTTAATTTACTAGTAGAGAGGTACCATATATGGCTTTCCCAGAGCTGTAATTTGCTGTCTCTTGGAAGAAAGAAACGCGGACCTGTTCTCTATCCTATGCATCTGACACACAGAAGGAAGGTGGCTCACCATTAAGTTTAGCAGAGCACGAACTCTGACACACCACTGAGGAGCACAGGCACATCCAGCACAGAGCACACACCCTCCTTTCTACCCATCCTTGGGGTGGAATTCACTTCCTCTGAGAACAGCTGGGAGTCAGGCTCCCTGCAGAGGGGTGGGTGGAGAAGGACACCTCCAGGAGATGGTTCCTTTCATCCTAAGACACCAACAACCAATAAAACCCCCCTGGCAGTGCCTGTCTCTGGCAGAGCCCAGGTGCCCTGGCCTACTCTGGGTGCCTAAGCTCAACCTGGCCAAAAGGAGATGCTTTCTCATGGCTTCTGGGCTGGGGTATGTCAAAAGTGTGATTTTGCATCCTCCAACCAGAGAACAATTCTCCCAAATGATACGGACACAGCAGACAAGTGAAACATGCAATGAGGAAGAAATGGCCCAGTTATCTTCATCCTGTTAGCTCTGTTCCTGCCACACTGTGTCCAGTGTCACTGGAAGATAAAGAGCAAGTACCTTATTATCACCATCATGTCTGCCCTTGAAGGTTTATTCTTTCACCCCCTCCTGTCTTTGTTTCTTTCCCCCTTCCCTGATTTTTTTCTGTGTTGTCTCCCTACTTCCTACCATGCAATTCCCACTTCCCATATGGGTCTCATTCCTACCCTGTCCCCATCCTGTCTGCTAGAATAATCAGCAGTGAAACCCTGAATATGGCCGTTCACATTGTTTCTGTGGGACTTGGTGGCAAGTCTCCTAGTGCGATGAATGAAGGCAGGACGCGCTTCTCAGGGCCATTGTTTCAAGCTGTCTGCCGACTCAGGAAAGTACTGCCAGCCCCGTTTACATTGAGTCCTTGACTGGTGGGTTTTCTCCTCCATCTGCTATGAGTAAGAAAAGAATCAGCCCCTTGTACTTTAAACAGTGGCTACTTAGTGTGTGGAGTGCCTGTTTCAAAACTAGCCCATGGGCCAGAGTTGGTCCATGAGAAGGATGTCGGATGAGAGCATCATGACGTGGCCCTTGGTGAGCAGCCACAAACTGTCTATATTCACTCCCTGACATGGTTGTTAAGAGCGGGAATCTGTCTAGTGCAGCAAAGAGCATGGAATGGGATTGCCAAACCTGGGCTAAGGCTCTCCTCAGGCAGTCCTGATGTCATGTTCATCACATCTACACAGTTTTCAGTCAGCCAAAAGCATGGAATGAGACAGCTCATGTGTGTTTCTAGAAAGCTGAATAGACATCTCCTGACTCAGAGTAACATCATGAAAACACAGTGCAGCACAGTCTGTGCTGGTCACGCGGAATGTTTTACTCCACGATCTAAGACTGCTCCCAAGGAAGTAGGAATGATGGCAGGTGAACCTGGAAGACATTAGTAGGATTTGCAGGTTATAAAATAGTCTCTTCTTGGACATTTCAGATTGTTTTAATAGCTTCCAGACCTCCAGCATAAACGGACAGGACCTTGCCCAATATCTGAATAGAGCACTGTACAGTTTACAAACATGATTCACCAAAAGAGCACTAAGTGGGGTCTGAATACTGACGTAACAAAAATTAATATGAAGTGACACATCCCATCTGCTGAGGAGATCATCCAGTTTGCTGGTAATTGAAAATTCAAGGTAGTCTCATTTATTTCAGTAAAAACATCTTCCTGTACCAGGAGAACAGCTTCCCATCCATGTCATGCCCCAGCGTTGCTACTGCTCTTCCCCTTTTGACCGAGTGATGGATCAGCATTCTTATGTGCAATTTGTGTACTCTCAAAGCGTGTAGATAGAGATCCTGATAAAACAAAGACTAGAGGGTCTCAACCTCCTATCCCAAACAAGAGTTTCCCTGAGCACAGGGGAGGATGACACAATTTCTTGTAAATTGCCAGTCGTTTCTCAACCACAAAGATTCCACCCAAAACTCTCCTACTTCCCCCCACCCAGAATCAGGCTGTGAGGATTCATCTGTGGGCAGACTGAGTGGGTTTCATTCCTTCAGCCAGAGCAGGAGGCAGCACTCCTGTCCAAAGACCTCTGTGAGGATCTCCCAGATGTCATGATCACAGTGTGAAGTGCTGAGGCCTCCCCCTTTGATAGAGTTCCAGGTTGTGTTATCTCTGCTGTTTTGGGTTGTTTCTTGCTTTGCCACATGTATTTCCAGCCTAAGATTGCAGATTCCTGGGAGAAGGGGGTTCCGCAGCCAAACCCTTCCAAGCCCCATTCCTTTGAGGAAGGAGGACCTACATTATTGTGTGATGTTGTTATTCATCACCCTCCCTGGCTAGTCCCTTGAGCCTAACAGTTTAAGAGTGCTCTCCAAACTCTGTCATACAGGAGGTGGGTTGTTTGCCTGAGAGATGCAGGGTCAGGAGAGAGAACCTCCTCTTCCTGCTGACCAAATCACTAAGAACCAGAGAGAGCAGGTGGCAGGGGCTGTCAGCTGCTGTCCAGTGGTTAGTGCTCTTGAATGGAAAGAGGTATAGATGGGTTCAGACTCTGATATTTAAGCAGTGCTCCTTGTATGACAACTGCATATTTTATATGAGAACACGTAGTGCCCACAGAACAACAGTAACATGGCTGTGACATGGGCTGAGTGGGTTTTCAACAGCACTCCATTCAGTCTTCAGGGCCCAAGTCATGTTGTAGACCCAAACCTAGGTGACTCACCAGTTTGCCAAACTCTAGTTGCTCAGGATAAATAGGTCTTTAACCACTGCACCCCATTTGTTGTTTCATAACATTTCCTAGGCTGCTGACGGCTTGAAAAAATCAGTTATTTTGTTGAGGCAGAATTTACTGGTAATTGCAATTCTGATTTGCTTTCTCCAACAACTGGAGAAAGAGGTACAAGCATGAAGCACATATGTGGCATTGTGGGTGGGGAGTGAGAAATTTTTCTGCAGTACTTGTACATTAGAAGTATGGCTGCCAAAAAGCAAGTTCCAAAATGCCTGGGGTCCACATGTGGTGTAAAAGAAGAGTAGCATCTTGGTTTGGAAAAGGAACATTGCATGAAGGAACCCAAAATCTCCCCAGGTAACATTGTCCTCAAAGGAGATGAAAGCCCATGAACAGCAAAGTGGTACCTCATCAGCTGCCTTTGCCACAAGGCAATGTATTTTGCTTTGACTGCTTTGAAAGCAAACCCCTTAAAGGAAACATGTGCTGGGTATACAAATGCAGTGTTTCGTTTATTTAAGACACAAATGCAAAACCAAACAGGCTTTCACAGTTCTAAGTCACAGATGTCTTTAACGAAAAACAGCTATTGGAATGTTAATAACAGCTCCTTGTACCGTAAGCAATGAGTCCACTCAGTCATGCTTTTAGGAAACTAACAGTTTCAACAGATCAACCTATTAATCACTTGGCCTCCTAATGGTTCATTTCAGGGCAGCTCTTATGAATTTGTTAGTGGGCTGCGCTGACAGTTTGCTGAGCAGTATACACACAGACGGCCCATATTCTGCTCCTCTGAGGACCTAAAATGACAGGCTCTCCTCTGAGATACTAATGAAGAATTCATTTGACCCAAACTGCTTCCATTCATTCAGTCTTTAGTCAGTTAACTCGGAAATGCTCCAGTGGCTACAAAACATTCATCAGTGCTAAGAAAATGACAATTCATGACCCCACACCAGCAACCCTGGAAATGCAAGTGACTAGCTGATGTAAAATATTGCCCCTTAGTGTAGTCAGTGATAGATGCTGATTTATACTGGCCATGAGAGAAACTGTAAGGTACAGTAGTTGTTTTCTTTCACTGGAAATGGTCAGGTAATTCAGATAAGTATTGTTTTAAAGTGTTAGCCTGGAAAAATCGGGGAGTTTCTGTTAATTGGACAACACCCCCCCCTGCTTTCCTCCCAACTTTCCTCTGCAAAGTCTTCTGTTTGTGCTCTGCAGCTTCATCCCTGAGACACTTTGTGCCAAGCTGCTTAAAACCAATATGGGATGAAACAGGCAATAACACCTGGGATGGTTTTTAAAATTTTCTGCCAGAAGTATGCACAGCACTAAACTGCACGATGTAAACTCATTACTTCTCTATATTTTTAGACATTCTTTCAGGCTTTATCATTACTGTTGCCATTAGAAAGCCAGGAAAGACTAGCTACATCTGGATTTTCCTCTCCTTAAGCTTCAGCTTCAGGAATAAACTTAGGTTTGATGATTGGGCCTGGTGCATAGCATGGAGCTACAGCCAAGGGAAGCTTTAGCTGTCCATGTCCTCACTCTCTGGTTCCTATGCTGCAAACCCCAGTGCTTAACACAGCTCCATAGCTCCTCTCCAGCTCCCTAGACTGTTGGTGTGTGGGTTAACCTAGGACATGACATTTCCTGATGTGGAAGCAGGTACATGTAATGTTGTGGGGATGGTAACTCCTGGCACAGGAGCAGGGCAGGCAGATGGAAGCCATAAGTCTGATTGTCAACCTTCAAGTCAGCAGTTGGTGGCTGTGCAAAATGGTGTCCTCTATCCTCTCTGCTAAAGAGATGAGAAATGCCAGTAGCCAAGCACTTTATGAAGGATATGAGGCAGACGAAGCTGCCCATTCTTTGGTTTATATCTGTATCTTACCTGCTGGTCACTATAGTTCCCTCCTCCCCTTGGAAAATGAGTAACTAGTTGTATAATCAAGGTGACAGCCTGCAAGACATTTTCCCTTTATTTCTAGTGAAAGACACAAGATACTAATTTTTTTGACCAAATTAATTTCCTCAGTGCTGCAGAACTTCAACAATTGAACTTCATGATCTTAAAGGTCTTTCCCAACCTAAATGACTCTATAAGTAACTTGCATCCTCCAGCTGAAGTCTGAGTTGTGTCAGAGAGTCATTGCTACAGCAGCTTGCTCAGTTCTGGGCAGTCAACTCACAAGAAGGGACACGCTTTGCAGTCAAAACAGCCTTGTCTACAAAGAGCAGGGCAGGCCAAAGTGTGTGTCCCTAGCCCTCTACAGTGCCTTTTTGCAATGGATGGTCACATTTTTAATCACAGCATTCCGTTATTAAATGAGAAACCTGTGGCTAGCAAGTGCTGATCTATGAGACTACTCGGTGTACCCAGGTTTTCTCCTTCCCGTCTCTACTCATACATGGAATTTACTACCTTCACCAGGTAAGCAGGTATTGTTCTTCATCCCAAGCAATCATATGCTGATTGTAGAGACAACATCTAAATCTCATCACAAAGCTGGACTGCATGTTCGATACATCTTCCTTGGGGTCTCTGTCCTAATGGGACATAAGCACTTACACCTGCCAGTGTCACCAGGACAGCCCTGCGCTTACCCCAGATAAAACAGAGTCCCATAATCTGCAAATATGCATGTACATGTGCACACGCACACATGCATGCATCCAGTAGGAAAACCATCAGCTGTTTCCCAGTAAGATCAATTCACAGAGAGTAACTGATTCGTGGAGAAGAAACGGGAAGGATAATAGGAGAGAACTACTGTAAAACGTGACTGTTTGCTACGTAGTACTGCTGCTTGGCCTGCTGTCGTCAGAGGTAAAAGTTTAAGAATGAAGCATCTCTTCTTCCTGCACTGCATGAGAAAAGCTGGCGTCACAGGCTGCAGAAGTCGGTTGTTTTTGTGCAGGGTTCCTGTTTGTTACTCATTTCCCCTCTGTGTCCCAACATTCTGCCTCTTTAAAGCTCTTCCAAGATTCCTTATAGGAGGTTTGCTGCCAGCTCTGAGCTTCCTGTTGTACTCTCAGAGTGCCTTATCTCTGCAATCTTCGTGCAAACTGCAAGGGGATTTTTTTGTTTGTTTTTTACAACCTGGGCCATTTCTATGGACTAAACGGTCTCTCTGCTGCTGACTGAGGTGGTGCAGTTTCTCAGAAATTCATGAGGTAGATTTGTGTTGTTTGCAGGTTCCAAAATAATCTCTCCTCTGTGATTCCTACAAAATGAACACTGCTAGGTTGCCTTATTTAAAAATCCTTTTAAAAGTTCTTTAAAATCCCCCAGAGAGATGCCATGGGATCTGGCAAGTGTGTCTCTTCACGTTCCTTTGGTTCCTTTTGTCTTTTTATTTTCTAGCACAGCTCTCATCTCTGGCCCTCCAAATCACACTTGTGCTCCTTATTTTCTTGTAGCTTTTCTCAACTGCAAAAACCTCACTGTATTTCTCAGCTTCACTAAAAGTCTGTCAGCATTCAAAGTAAAAAAAAAGGTCACATTTCCCAGATACTTCTTAATTTCCAATACCTCCTTAACTCTGCACTTCTGCATGTTTGCACAGGAGCTGTATGAAAGGGGAGCTTTTAAAAATACAATTGTATCAATAAATCTTTCTTACGAAGTTCTACTCTGGTGCTGTATAAAGATTGCTGCTGTGTCTGTCCTGAGGTAAAAGTATCCTTGTGTATGTATCCAAGAGTATGCTGGTACTTCTCCAGTGGCTTCCAGCAACAGGGTAAGAGCACTGTCTGTAGCTGCCAGTACAACTTTCATCCAGGAGAAGTCACCCTGAGCAAGAGCACAAGCTCCCTAGGTCAGACTCTAAATGCTAAATTTAATAAGAAGTAGGTAGTATCTCACCTAGGTTTGGGGTCTCCAGGATGTCCCACTGATTGCAATAGCTATTCAGAACCAATGTCTTGGAGCACCTGGATTGGAAATGTCAGTAAAGTGGTCAGCAGCAGGGCTTGCTCTGAGGAAGGAGCCTCCCAGAGTACAATTAAGAGCAGAGTCCTGAATCTCACCTCTGCCCTATGCCCATTTCTCTGAGGCCATCAGATATATTTCACACTTTAAGGTGAGGGGTTGAATATGGGTACATAGACATTTCTCATGCTAATGAACAATTAAGGATGTTCTCAGACACTCAGTCTATATTAGGAAAGGATTTATCTGATATTTGGTTGGATTTTTTAATTTAAAATAAGAACAACAGGTGAAGGCCTAATAACCTGGGACAGTTCTCCATGCAAGATGAGTCAGGCTGAGTTGGCTTTGCTCTCCACATGAATCACACACTTGCTGTTGTGGTTATGTCTAGGAACAAGGCGGGGCTGCTGCAGAGGCTGCTCTTTGGGGAAAAGCTGCAGCATCCCATTGCTGCCATGGAGAATGTGGTGTCTTATTTCTGTTCTTCCAGTGAAACTGGCAGTGTATAAGCTGCAGTGCACAACCACATGACACAGTTTATCACCTGAGATGCTACAATAAACAGCTTGGGCATGCCCAAGGCTTTGGTATCAGCAGAAGCAGCGCTGTCTAGGCACATCAATACAATGACCCCAAAGAAACAGACAGCTAAAGAGAGGTTGAAAGACATGAAGAAGTAGCAGTCTGCTCTGTGTTTGTGTGAGAAAGTGTTAAATCCAGCTTGTGTCTCCATGTGGCTGGGTCCGATAAGAATTGTTGTGCTGAGTGATGGCTTTCCTTTCCCTCTCTGAGGGGAATGAAGGAGTCAGAGCTGCTCGTGACACACAGCATGGATGAGAAGGTGAGCAGCATTTCCACAACGAAGAATGTGACAGTGACAAATGCTGCACTGTGTGGCAACACGGCGTAGGGAAGGCGCCAGCTAATGCACAGGGTAGTAAACACTCCCTGTCTGCAAATGGAGAATGGAAAACTCTCTTAAAATCAGTGAAAGGAGAAGGAAATGAAAATCCACTGAAGGAAAGCTTTTGAGATCCTAACAGGGGCTTACGACAAGAAAAAGAAGATATTGAAGAGGTGAGAAAAGTCCTGCTGGTGCTTGGGAATGAACCAGCACAGTGTTGCATTACACCTCCTCAGGTGAATTCTCAAAGCAGGAAAGCAATAGATAGCTGAGAAGCCTGATCTGGCCTCCTAGCTCGTGGAGGCACACAACAGCCCAAGGTGTTCATCATTACCAGGAATTTGTTTGTGAGGGCATGAGAGGAAAGCATGAGCTCTGAACAGACCCGTCCAACTAAGGATGTTGGCTTTTTTGCCTTGTAGAAAAAGACTTGTAGACTCCTAGACAGCACTGGCCTTACAAAGTGACTTTACACACAGTGAGGATCCTGTTTCCCAAAAGACTCATGAAACTGGAGGAAGCAAATTTTACCTTTCATTTCTGAACAGTTCTACTCTTCTTTTCTAATGTGATTGTTCCAATTGTCCTCGCAAGAGACATGTCAAGCCGAATCTGGGCAGACTGTGACTATGGCAGTGTCAGATGAAGAAGGAGCAGGTGGCCATGCCCCTAAGCTCTTTTCTTCCCCCACTGTCATCCTTGGAGAATGGTTAGCACTGCAGCAGCCTTCCTTTTGGCATCAGAAGTTAATTTCCTAACAAATTATTGAAAACTCAAAATTGTTCCCATTTCCCACACAGCAGCAAATAATAAACTATTAATATTACCCTGACTTGAAGACCTGTGTGGTTTGCCAAAGCAAGATAATTATTTGGCTACGTTCAGCAGATCCCATCAGGTAGCCTTTTGTGGCATTCATTTACTGCTGGGCCCCCAAAGCCTCATTATGTGATTTCCTAGGGAAGATACAGAAAACTCTCTCTCTACTGTCAGCACAGGACTGTGTATGTGGTGGTGAGCCATTACACCTGCAGTTCTTCAGAGTGTGAACATGGTTCATCCCTCTGGCTTCAGATAGTTTGTAGATGTTGTTGACTCTTGGGGTGTTGCTATCCCTGGCTGCTCTGGGGGAGGTCAGTTCAGCTACTTTATCTATCTACAGCATAAATGTCTACATTTGCTCTAGCTGTCTAGACTCCCTGCTAACAGCTGAAAGGATGCAGGCACATCTAAGGTATGGTTCATCTCACCCTAAAGCAGAGAGCTGAAACAGCTCAGATGATTTGCTTTCTCTCCACTCACTAAAAAGATACCTTTTCTTCAATCTGGGGGCATAAGTTTGCTCTGTCTGCCAAGAACTAACTGTGATGAAGCACTCATCTGGTTGTCATAAAGTTGGACAGTTAATGAGAAGTCCTGGGGGAAGCTAGGAAGCCTAGGTTGGGCACCTCAACTGACAGCATGGCACATGGCAAGAGCAACAGACTTCCCAAGGGAAAGGTGCAGCACCACAGCCTGAGCAGGACCACTAAAGCTACAAAGCAGCTCAGCTGGTCACAACTCTCACCCTGACACCAGCTGCAACCAGCCATGCCTGAGTGGGAAAAGGAAGGTGTACTGGATGAGACAGCAAGATAGCCTGACAGCTCAGCCACTTCTGTCTAATTCTGAATGCTTTTGAAAAGCTACTGCTATCACACTGATGGTTTTGGTTGGTTATTTGTAACCAATCCTTCTTCAACCTCCAGCCACTGTTTGCTTGTTACCTTGCAGGTTTCCCTTCCAAGTACGAGCAACCCACCTGTTCTGGGCTCAGTGTGACCCAGTCCTGCCAGCCCATGGAGGACTAAAAATTTACACTGAGAAAGGAACAAAGAGCGGTTGTTCTCAAAGCTGCCTGTGCTGTCAACTTCACCAGCGTTACAAATTGCCACAACTTTCACAATTAATAATCTAATTGTAAAAGTAGGCAAAAGTAGGGGAGCAACAGAGTTCTCTTCCTCTTCTGACCATCATCAATAATTTCATAGCAATGCTTAATTTGAATTTTTTTTTCACTTCCAAGCCGCTTCAGAGAAGGGAAGAAGGGGTAGACAGTATTTTAAGCCCATCAGTGATGGTGTGAAGCAAAACTGAAAAGTTTCTAAGTAACTGAAAAGTCTAAGTCTCCCTCCTGAATGTTCTTTAGACACTCAAAAGCCTAAATCTCAGTGGAAGTCAGAGAGAATGATGGTCTTAAAAGTCTAAATCACTTGAGCAGGGGATGGCAGCTCATAAGTCCACTCTGACGCCTTGCAAAATTTCTCCCATTTGTAAATAAGCTTTTTTCCTGGCTTTCCTCGGTGCCAATTGAGTGCAAGTGTTGGCAAGATCCGCGCTAGTTTGTCTGGACTCCGAACCACTTTGCTGAATGCTTAATCAAGCTGCTCGCCTCCCTCTCCCAACAGAGGCCATTTATACAGCAAGAGAATCAGCTGGTTGATGAAGCAGACAAGTGGAGCGGGGGAGAGGGAGCGAGCTCTTTGAATGGGATGAGAACAGAGCCACCGGCACCTCAAGAAAGTTTATCTGCCTCCAGTGCCAAGCACACACAGTGCTAATCTTTTGTTGCCATGAATATTCAAGCCCAGCTGCCAGCAACAGAGGGAGCAGCTGCAGTGGCAGAGCTGGCAGGTCCCCTCGTGGTGCCCTCGCTTGCCGACCCTGGCATCTGGGTCTGTCTGGGGGTGGGGAGGGGGAGATGCTGCTTGCATTGCAGACGACGAGCCATTCAGCAGCCCAGGCCCATGCTTCCTAAGCAGCGTGAAGTCAGGAACATGCTCACCCTGGAGAGCTCAGGACTGTCCTCTTTTGCTCTCAAGGCTATGCCAGATGCTCCAGATGTTTGGGGTCATGTGAAGTCCTGTAGGGAAGGGTGACTCTGGGACAAGAAAGAGCAACAGCTGGGGCAATCTAAAATTGAAGAAGCCCTGCTGCTGCTTGGAGAAACCAAAGTGAGACAATAGCCTGCAGGCCCCATGGAAAGGTAGAAATACACAGCCCTAGGCAGATTGCAGTTCTCATGACATATTTGGCAGCAGGGCATGGCAGGCCCATGAAATGTCATTATAGGAGTGCAAAACAGGTCACAGACAAGTTGGTAGGTGACTGTGCTTCTGCAGTGTCATAGAAGAGTTGAAGGGCTTTCCTCACTTGTGGTGACAGGCAGCAGTAGGAGGAAACCATGAACTTTTTTCAGATGGCCAACTTGTTCTTCTCCACAATTTGGGGCAGCTTTTCAGGGATGGGGCACTGTAAGAGCAGCTCTTTGTCTCTGCATACTCCACAGAGGCAGAGAAATGCCCTGGAACAAGTGTCAAGAGACACCATGTCAGAGCAGACATCCATGCTGCCATGGCATCATTCTGCCCAGCACCAAAATCATCAGAGGCAGTAATGATGCTGCCCTGGCATGGAAGATCATTGATACCCACTTTGCTTAGCAGATTTCCCCTGTAACACACTGAAATACTCTAGGGATAAGAAGAAATGGAAAAAAAAGATGACTGGGGAAGGCAAGACCAGGCTTCAAGGAGTACCCAAGGCTCAGATATCTTGCCACCAAACTCAGGGTGGTCACTGTGATAGAGCTTTGGACAGAGAACAGGCTAGAGTCTGGTACTGAAATTGTCACTTGTACATTGAAGAAGGTGGTTTCTGGAGACCTTGCTGTGGTCAGCTGTCAACTATTGATGTTTAAAAACATTTACTCCCATTCTTCTGAGTCTCGTAAGTCCCTTAAGGAAAGAGCCTCAGAGCGGTAATACGTTCGTGTTGCAGTGCCACAAGCACACCACCTCCTAACCACAAGCACAAAGTCCCTCTGGCACATAACTTCCCACCAAGCACGGGCATACAGCCACGAGATCGACTAATTCTCCAGGCTTTCTTGTTGCAGGACTCAGAACTGGGGAGTAGTTGATATTGCTAGAAAAACTACCGGAAACAGAAATACCCAGGTCTCCCAGGAGAAAGAATAGCCCCTAAAGACTAGAGGTGGATATTGTGCTGTTAGCTACTGATCTCCAAGACTTTTGAGATGATCAAACCTGGGTATGCATCCCCCAGAACAGTTTCTGAGGGCATCCCATAAGGAAAAAGGAGCCAGGTGCCTACCTTGGGACACATTTTCGGATGCCACACAAACCAGGGTAAACACTCTCAATATTTATTCAGCACTAGATAGAAAAGTCATCTCTTGATGCTGTTGAATTTGCCAGTTCTCTGTCCTGTGTCTATGCTTTAAAACTCAAAAAGTCTATCTTAACTTTGTTTGCAAATAGGATGTCTCAGACAGAGGTGGGAAAGTATGAATAAAGGCAGAAAAAAATCATATCTATCTAAACATTTCTATCAAAACATTTAATTTCACTTTATGATTTCTTTGCCTTTTTTGTACCAATTTCGGGAACAAAAACTAATTTCAAACTCTTAATAAAATATTTTGGATTTAAGAAGAAGCCATATTGATCCAGATAAACACAAATGTACAAAAGTACCTGCTTAAATAATCTAATTTTTGTCTAATTGTAATTTACCCAATTTTCTGGCAAACTTCTCTTCACAGAGTAAGAGCCCAGCCACCCCATAGTCCACTAGCCTGGCACACATCCCATTTGGTATTAGAATGGACACAGAACATAGGTGCTTCCCATGGATTTATGGCTATCTTTGTCCCTAGATTGATATTAAACAATAAACAGTTTGTGGATAAGAGCTTTATCCCCAGCAAATCCACCTCCTCCTGCTGCTGCTTTTTCACACTAAGAGGTCAAGGGTTTAGAAACTGATTTCAGACTCCCAAGCTGTTACTGCCAAAGTGTTGATATAGCAGAAGGAAGGGCCATGGTCACAAAAGGTATCTTTGTTTGCAAGAATTTAAAATCACATCTCATATTCCACCAGTACTGTATTTCCTTCCTCAAGGTTTCACCTTGGATTGAGCTACATCCTTCTGGCCTTTGTATCATCACATATATTTTTCTCCTCAGGTTTTTTTCTATATTTGAACACATTGGTTCCCATTAAATCTACCAGCATTGATCTGTGCAACCTCGCTCTGGAAGCCTGATTTACTAATTTAGCCTTGGTGGTCTCCTGTTACTTTGAAACGTTCATCTAGACTCTCAAACGCAGCGGCAGCCCCAAACCCACCAAGTGTGCACACAGCAATGCTGCAAGTTCCCCTGTGGAAAGTTAAGAGGTGGGCAGAGCTCTACCTGGGCTCTCCCTGGAGCACAGCACTCTGGGACAGATTTGGCCTGCTCCAGATGTGGCCAGTGTCCAAGCTGGTCCTGCTCAGCTCCATGGTGGGCAAATTCCAGAAACTGACATTTATAACGTACAAATTCATCTGATGGAATTGGATGCTTGTTTAAAATGAGATGAAATAGTCAGGGCTAGACTACTGTGGGATATGAGAGAAGCCTGATGGCTACAGCAAGATATATCCCAAAATGAGAAAGTCCCTACAAACACTGCCAATACTCTTGTAAGATTCTGAGGAAGGAGTCTGGGAGAGCTGCGTAATTCTCATCAGAAAGCACTGCAAAAGGGAGAAGGATTTTATTAAGGAGATAGAGCAGAGAAGCTGACAAAGCCAAGAGATGGGTGACGGGTCCTGTGTATCAGGAGTTTAGGAAATGATGGCCAAGGGAATATTTGGACTTTATTATTACCTGTGTACTATTGAAAACAGAGCCGAGATGCTACCAGGGTATACTCAGCACAAGGTGTAATGGGTTTTAACTCTATCTGAAGGAGGCTAAAGGACTCAGTGCAGCACAGCCACATCTAACTCCCTGATGCCCAGCATCCAGAAAGAAGTCCAGATCCACAGACTAGGGAGGAACTCTAAGTCTCTTCTTGAGACTGCTCCACCTTGCAGATGTAAATGAGATCCCCCAGGATGACTAGAGGGGAACTGTACCCTTCCCATTGAGCAAGGAAGAGCAGCAGAGAAGGGGGTCTGGGGTCCCATGGGGGTGTGGAGTAGGGATCCCTCTTGCACTTATCTTCTGGCTCAGCAAGTATTGTGTTCTTTCCCAGACAATAAAACATTTTAACAGAAGCCATCAAAACTATTTCCCAGCAACCTGTGTCTCTTCTCCAGCAAATACACACCTGGAAATGGGTTAGGTGAGTTCTGAGAGAGACAAGTACTAAGTCGTTCAGCATAATCAAATCAAAGCTTTTTCTGGGCATGGTGATTTTTTTAAGGGGGAAAAAAAAAAATTGTGTATTTCACCTAAGTGGGAGGGGACAGTGGGAATTTCTGGGTTCACAACCTGAACTCAGCTTCCTGAATTCTGCCAGACTCTCTGTTCAGACACTTGACTTTTTACTTAGGCCAAAGAAATAATGGATAGAATTAAACAGCTATATTTGAAATCTGGAAATAGTTTGTGTGTGTGTGTTGTGGTTGGAGGAAGGGTGTCACGCAGACTTGTGGAGTCACTGTGTTTGGCACACGTATTGAAAGTTCCTTTTGTTTCTTCTGTTTGACATAAGATGAATTACACAGAATGGAAGTGTCTTATTTTTTGGTAATGTGTAAGTTCTCAACTCTTCATCTCACCCTCCACCGGGTGACAGTTCAAGCAAGGACTGACAGGGAGAGCAGATAGGAGCATATATGCTTGAACGCATCAGCTGCTCTTGGCATACCTCCTGGTCCCAGAAGAGGTTTGTGGAGGGGGACTACAAGTAAGTGGCAACAGCTGGAAGGAGCTTCGCAAAAGAGGAGAGAGAACTAATGGGAGAATGAATACATGACACATACCTTGGTGCCAAAACCTCTCGTTGCTGTCCTGACTCAAGGGTGATCAGTGAGAAGGGTACTGATTCAGATGGCTTTCCTCTGATGTGCTCAAAGGCAGGAACGATCAATGCCAGCAGCAACCCATTTTGCCCACTCTCTCCTGAAAGGGGAAGAAAGCCTGTGGTGCCCTTCACTCGGAAGGCTGCACCACTCTCTTGAAAGCCCCATTCCCTGGGAAGGCTGGAAGCACTCCCTCAGATCACTGTTGTCTCCAACCCACTGGCCGCTTAAGTTTGCTAAGCCTCCCACTGCTTCCTGCGTGTTTGCTATCTTTGTCTGCTAGGCTGGCGTCTGGCCTCTTCTCCCTGTTTAAATACAGGCAAGATGTTTTTCTGATGGTTGTTTTATAACAGTTTCTTAAGATTTGTCCTGTTCTTTTTTTCTTCCTTCTTACAACAAATTGGTTTTTAATGCCCATGTATTAGATGTCCCTGCCCAAGGCAAAGGGGTTGGAACTAGATGATCTTTAAGGTCCCTTCCAACCCTGACAATTCTATGATTCAAGAGAAGAACTTATCCAACCCACAGTGGCACTGTTTGGTGTACCTCCTAAGCGCTGATTACCTAATCCATTCTTTGCTGGGCAGCAGGCCTACCAAGAAATGCACTGAGTTTGTATAACTGTCTGCCAGAGTCTGCAGATAGCCTGAGAAAAGTTTGGAGAGAAGGACCTGGCTTGTCCAAGAAGCATCTCTCTTGCTTTTCTAGGTGCCAGAAACAACAACTGGACTCCCTCGCACTGCGTGGTGGGTGGCAACATTTCTTACAGCGTCTACAGCACTCCCAATTTCCAGTTCTGTAGAACTTTGCCCAAGTCTGTTGTATCACTCAGATGCTGCTGCAAATCACTGTGATGCTGCTTTCACATCTTTAGTCCTTTGCGCGGGAGGGATCCAGAAAGCAGAGGGTCTTGTTGGCAAATTTTACCAAGGCTTGGCACAGAAAACACAAAGAATGTAATTCTAGATTTTCAAATGACACTAGGGACTTCACATAATGTTAAAGGAGACATATCCTAACACCTGCAATTCTTTCTGTTGCACCCCCTCATTTGCAGTCCTTCAGAATATCTGTCCCCAGAACCACAAATACAGCTGAGTCCTACTATAGCTGAACCTATTCAAACCAAAACCAGTGGCATCAATTTCTAACCAAGACTCATCCAAAGAAGCCAATTCTCCCCAAAACAAGGGCAGGCAAAATTCCTTGAACCTTTCTAATGCCTGGTGCTGATCATCCAGCCTGTGACCCTCTGTGGCTTTTGTCCTCAGAGGAAGATGCCTTCTCAGATGCTGGGGAGGACAGGGTTTACAATGTGAATAAATAAGAGGAAAAGCTGAAGGATGATCCTTCTGCCCTACATGCATTAATCAGTACTGAATCCTACACTCACTAGCGGACAAGTCTTTCACCAGCATCAGTTGGCTGCTGGATCACTAGGAATGGGACATCGTGAGCCAGCAACCACCCAACACACATGCTAGGACAGCTCAGGGCTGCCCATCTCACACAGTAACCCTTCAGACACAGGAAACTGCTGTGGTGTTCTTCACGTTGACAAGCAAACAGAGTTTGCAGCCTCAAGTTTTGCTCACAATCTAGAAAGCAGCTTGAAACTTCACTGTGGTGGTGGTTTTAAATGAATCCTCAGATCTTAGAGCTCTATGCAGCAACAAGAGGAAGGCTGTTCAGCTACCTCAGTCAGGTTCAAGATACCTGTCTGAGGCCAACAGGAATTCCTTGAATGCTTGACAAGTGACATAACTTCAGTTCAGGCATGAGAAAAGGATGAGGGTGCATCCCAGAGCTGGAAAGGGATAACTCAGCTACTCTTATGCCACCCCTGCCTCTTGCTGCCTGCCTTACAGGTGCTTAACTGCTGATGTAGTTCTTTTAAACCCTGTGTTACTCAGGTCTCTGTTTTTTAACCCACCCTTATTGCTCTGTCATTGGCTCCAAGGTTTTGCCTTTCTCATGGCAAATTCATCCATAAGAAAAACCTGGAGACATCTGTAAGGCAAGGGCTGGAAACTGAACTCAGCCCCACTTTGCCAAAGTACTTTGGGTGTTTGCCTTAAAGTGAGACCATAAATCATAGTACAGTAAACTACTTCTGGACAGATCCTTGTCCAGTGTAACACTGTGCCATGCCATTTTAACATGAATGCTGTCCGGTAGCCATGCTGGTTTTGCCTGCTTCAAAGATTCCTTTTAAAAAATTAAAAAAAAAAAAAAAG
>WTSP01005147.1:37482-63002 GCA_025331215.1 Actenoides lindsayi
ACTTACTGATGATACACTCTATGTCCTTATCAAGAGCATCAATAAAGATGTTAAACAGAAATGGTCCCAACACTGAGACCTGAAGAACACCACTTGTGACCGGTTGCCAGCTGGATTTAACTTCATTGACCACCACTTTTTGGGCCTGTCCATCCAGCCAGTGCTCGATCCAGCAGATCGTATTCTCATCCAGGCCATGAGCAGCCATCTTTTCCATGAGAATTCTATGGGAAACAGTGTCAAATGCTTTTAGAAAGCCCAGGTAGACAATAACCGCAGCCCTTCTATCATCCAGCAGTTGGGTCATCTTGTTACAGAAGGAGATCAGGTTCGTCAGGCAGGACTTGCCTTTCAGAAACCCATGCTGACTGGGACTGATCCCCTGGTTGTCCTCTATATGGCTTGTAATGGCACTCAAGATGACCTGCTCCATGACCTTCCCTGGTACCAAGGTCAGACTGACAGGGCTATAGTTTCTCAGATCCTTTCTGCCTTTCTTGTAGATGGGTGTTATATTTGCTACCCTCCAGTCCATTGGGACCTCTCCAGTTAGCCAGGACTTCAGGTAAATAATGGAAAGTGGATTGGCGAGCACATCTGCCAACTCTTTCAGCACTCTGAATGAAAACAATGGAATATTTTTTGCTTTGGAAACTCTGCCACTGCAAGCCTTTAAAGTGCATACTGAGGATTACCATAGGCAACCTTTCAGAAGAACACAGCAGAAAGATGACATGGTCCTAGTCATCCCAATCTCATTAACTGGGCAGGCAGGCAAGTGTTTGCAACAGACTGCAGAACATAAGGAAGTGTTTTTCTCCCCAAAAGGCGGCTCAGCAGAATGTACCACGGTAACACAAATGCGGATGTCGCCCTGAGACAGTCATGCTGTGTCACACAGGCAAGTATTAAACAAAGAACTGGGACATCTAGGAGAGTAAGCATCAACTCTCAGTTCCCTCCTCACCCAGCAACATTCTGCTCTGTTCTTTCAAACAGCAGGAGCTAAGTTTACAGTCCTGTTATCAAGAACGGCAACATATGTTGTAGCCACACATGGAATATTATTTTATTTAGATCAGCTATACATACTGATGTTATCTTGGTAGCTACTATGAGAAAAATTGAACAACGTCTATTTTGTAGAACCATGTTAATTCACCAAAGATCAACATTTTTTTACTAGCCATAACTTCACAGGCTCTTACCAGAGAACAAGTATCCTGTTCACATAGTAAAAAACACACAGCAGCCTTCAAAACCAGCTGGGGCAGCTGCCAATAACTGTCATGTAGAGTCTGTAAAGAAAAGTCCTAAAAAATTAATACAGCAGCCTTCATGTTCCTTTTGCCTTTGACATTTCTAATTCATCCACAGGCATCGGCCCAATATACAAACCCTTGTGTGTGAAAAGAGGAAAATTACGTATCAAAACACATCAGGTCTACTCTCAGAGAAAAAAAAAATCACACTGTGCACCTTGTCTTTAATAAGCATGGGAACATAAAAGAGAATCTAGAGAGTGGAAAAACTTTCTTATGAATCCAGTTCCACAGTAATCATTTATTTATTACAAAATCTATTCACTATGTACTCTTGAGGAGATGAAAAAAGACTGTTGAATAACTGACTAATTGGAAAACACAGATGTCTGCTTAAGCAGAGTCCAGCACCCTCCAAGTTCAGGCTGCATTCCAAAGATCACGTCCCCTGCCAAGTGACCAGCACATGGATTTCAGTCGCATGGAGAATACCTGCTTTTGGATACCAAAGCAGTTGTTCAATCCTTTTCATACAAGCCTCCACCCACAATGAACCATTCAGTATCACCCATGAAATGAGGGGTAGACTATGGTTCAGCTTCTCATGAACATTTTCATTGTAAAAACCTCTACCAGTAGTATTCTCTGTTACAAACAAAGCAAACAATCTACGTGTAAAACCAACAAAAGGGTAGATCAAGTCTTCTTCCAAAGACAACCCACAGCCTTACGGCCACCACAGAAGCATAGTAGGAATATATGATCTCCTGCAAAGCAGGAAAATGCCAAAATTACTACTTGACAGGTACAGCCTGTACAGCCCTTTATAAAATAAAAAGGTATTTATGTGGTGTTTGGAAGCATATGACAGAAATGCCTGTGCAGTGAGACAGTCTGATGTTGTACAGACACATCAGCTGTGCTTATTCCCATACCTACCAAGCTCAGCAGCTCAAGTGCTGGCCTAAAACAGCTCTACAACCATCATCACAGGGGCCGTGAGGCACTGCAGCAAGTCTGAACCCAATACTGACTTGCTGCGAGTTGGAAACCATCCTCTGCTGAGCTGCCCCACAATGACAAGAGAATGTGTGGGATCAGTTATAGCTGTACTTGTAACCTTAGAGCGCTCCTGTAGCTTCCTTGTTCCTAAGCAACCAGTCTTAGTCAAACAAGCTGCCTTCCAATACCTCTGGCCATTACAGAGAGGAAATGCCTTAGCCCCTTTTTCTTTCCATCCCAACCAGTTTCAACAGGTAAATTTAACAAGTTTGTTTAATCTTTTTCCCTTCCACCTGAAAGCAGCTTCAGGCCAGGTTGTTTTTAAGTTCATATCCCAAATAAATAGACTGATGCCTTTCCAAGAGACCTGGAAATGAAAAAACCCAAACACTGAGTTGAGGGGGAAGTACCACAAGCCTCCAAAATCACAGGAAGGTCATGAAGCTCAAATCCTTAAGAGCTCCTATGGTGTAAAGTCTGGACTGGACATGATCAGAGACATCAGACAGTTTAGGAGCTGAACGAACACACAGTCCTCTGCAAATTTAAAGCACTCGTGTGATGTTCCACTTTCAAGCCCTAAGCTCTTCTATGTTACCAAAATTCCTGTTCCAAAGGAAATGAGACTTTTACTCTTCAGCACCTCACTGTGAGAAGTACAGATCCATCAATATCACAGTTCCTCTGGGGAAGCTTCTCTGAAGTCAAATACATAAAATTTGGCCAAATTACCATTCCCTCTCCTTTCTATTGCATGGCTTCCCTCATGTCCAAAAAGGACAGGAGATCCTGGCCAGGCTCTCTTCGCTTTGAGGATGCCATAAGATTCTCTCATAAACACTACACCTACCACAGTAAATCACACACATGGTACTTCATCTATTCTGGAGAAACAGACTCCATCCATCCAAATATTAATAATTTAAAAATCAAAAATTCCATAAACCTTGTCTATTTCAAAACTCAAATTTCAACTTGGCACACTTGTTGCAAGGAAAAGGCCCATTTTCACCCTGTCTTCCCACAGGGTTGTTGGATGGAGCGATGAAAGGAACAACAGACTTCCCATAAATTCCAACCAGAAGCTTAGTATTTGCACTTGCAAACATAGACTTCTAAGGGCTGACAGTGATAAGGCAGTAGTGAACGGGAGCTATCCCGTCCAAGAACTGCATGCTAATACATGACTGCACTCTGAGTCAAACTACAATACTAATTTCGATGGAGTACAGGATGTTCCTACTCCCACTTGCCCCTTCATTGGAATTATGACCCCACAACTTGTAGGCAAAAGCAAACACGCTAAATTATCTGTTCATGCAAGATGGTGTTCAATATCATGTTACAAACTCAGTTTTACTGTTGCTTTTGCAACACACACTAGGTGTGAACTTAGGCAACTAAGGAGCTGGCTCACATTCGCTTCTACCATCTCTGCTGCTAGCACGGGCTGAAAAGGAAGCAAGGAAAGATGGCCAGACCCAAGGCTACCAGATCCTGGGCTTGGAGTTGCAGAATGATCTCTCTACAATTTACTACATCAGCTAGGTCTGTAGGAACTTACACTAGAATGCAATTAAACAAAAGAGAACTGATATTCATTTGTTAAGAGTAAATCCAGCTTTTGATATTCAAAACCTTCAAAGCAGTCATTTGTGAAATGAAATTGCCTTTTAATTAGAGGCAACTTTTTAGCATCTTTGCCACCAGTAACTACCTTACAGGTCTGTCTCCACCCTCGCCCCCTCCAAAGGCACTGGGAATATGCTTCAATTCCTGTTTTGTGCCGTTCTTTTTTCCACTACCAAACACCTTTGCAGCAAACCTCAGGATTTAAATAGGCAGCAATGACATCTAGTGGCTTGTTAAGAATTTGCCTTCCTAAATTTCCAACCCTGTCATTTATTTTCATAAAGGAGACAAAACACACAGCTCTCAGCATTTCAGCAGCTGCTCCCAAAGAGAAAAACAAACAGCAAAAGCATCCAAAATTCTCAGCAAACTCTTCCCCCCGCAATGCACAGCATTTCCCCGAGCCCTTGCTTGAAGCCTGAGAGGTGAAGTAGTAGGTGCAAGTTTGCTTTAGGCCATATGGGCACAACTAAATTTCTTCAGTGTTCCTTTAGCTATGGGTATTTGCTCTGCTTACACAGGGCTGGGGCTTCCACACACCCCTTTGGTTACGCTGTCCTCTAGCTGTGTTAACATGGTAGGGGCTATTCAGACAGGCAAGGACAAGGCCCACGGCCACATCATTTCTTAATAGCAGGTACACAGTTCATTCACAGCTAAAAAGAAACACGTACAAAGGGCTGTGATTTCTAAAATGTAACTGTGCTGAAATTACAAGAAGTAAAGATAAAAAAGATATTCTGAAAGCAAAGAGGAGATCTTGTAAATTAGATTTATGGGAAAACAGTAAGCAGTTTAATTCCCTCCGTACCCCAAAAAACCCTCTTACCTTTTTCACTTGATGCTATTGCAAAATTGCCAAGAAGCGCAGGCGAGTGGTTATCGAAACTTCTTAAGCGTGTGACAACACAAGGAAAGTTCAGAAGGTATCTCTATGGAGCTTCCTGTAATATTGCCCCTAGTCATTTAATCACTGCTGGAGTCTCTGCAGAAATTAATTCTCCACAGCCTTGGCAGCGAATGACCTAAAAGATTTTTCAGTTAACAGTGGCGAGGAATCAGGAGCTTTGTGGTACATGGATCTGGTGCACAAGCCTACAGCCCTCAGAGAACGTGGCATACTAGTCATTAAAAAAAGCACCTAGTTCTAGTTTTGTTAACTGAGACATATTAATATGAATCAGGAGGTTCTTGAGGTGCCTTCCCCTACCACCCCATCTGAGGCAAAGACTTGAGGATTTTATTTACTTGCTATGCCTCAGTTCCCATAAACATACACTTCTTCCAATATAATGGATGATCGGGTCTCCCTGGAATGGTCTATAAGGAAATAATATTGGTATTCTTTAGAACACAACAGAAACAGTTAGTGATGTGACTGTTCTGTAGCACTAAAAGGGAAAAAATGGAGTACTGTAATAATTCTCATATACCAGGAAAGCATCCTGTAAAAACTCAAGAGATGGAACAAATATTAAGAACGTCTCAAAGGAAATATGTAACTTGAAATTATTTACTGCATCAGAATGAGCTGCTACTCATGCTTCTGCTAGAGGGCAGAAATAACAGCTACCTGCCTTCGACCAGAAGCTGGTTTGGGTGGAGAGCTACTGTTGCTTTATAATGACATATACAACCTTAAATACCACACTGCTTACATGAAAAGCTGATGACTCAGGAGTGGTCAGTTATAACACGTTTAATGCTGAACTTTAAAAGACATCACGTTTAATTTTCATCACAAATTCTCCTGTCAGACCCAGAGACTTAGCCAAGGCAAAAGGCTATCCAGAGCCAAAGAAAATGACAGCACGAGGGGTTTCTGAACCACTGCTTAACAGAACCGCTGAAACAGTGATTTCTGATAAGCAAGAGACAAATATTACCAGGTGGCAATGGGACTGCCTATCGCAT
Source organism: Actenoides lindsayi (assembly GCA_025331215.1). Taxonomy (NCBI): domain Eukaryota; kingdom Metazoa; phylum Chordata; class Aves; order Coraciiformes; family Alcedinidae; genus Actenoides; species Actenoides lindsayi. The sequence goes on from WTSP01005147.1 coordinate 43,293, forward strand.
GGCTCTGACAGTGAAAAGAGGATTTCAAAACCTCAGGTCCTTCTACCATCAGCTCTGTTTTTTATTACTCCTGTCATTTTACAGAGATAAATCAATCATTATATTATCAATTATTCAATTAATTGTCAATTATTGTATTATCAATTAGTTATCAAAATTCTTAGCTCAGCTCCTCAAGGAAACCAATTTGTATTTCCTTTCAGTGATGTGAAGACCCTACAAACAGGGTGACTAGCAGATTGAGAGAGATACTCAAGACAAGCACATAAATTCATGTGAAAGAACAGAAGAGATTTTTCAGAAGACAGTATTTTCTATTGCCTTAATTAGAATAATAATAAATTTTCATTTAGATTACTCTGTTCTTCTGTCAACTGCCTTTGTGATTCAACCCTAAACAGCAGAACTTCATTAACATTTTAGTTTCTTCAAAAATAAAACAAGGAACTCTTACTAAATCTCTAAAGCAATTTTTTTATTCTCTCACCCACAAGGTAGCGATCGTCACCTTCCGGGAAGAATTTTCCAAGTCAGAGCACCAGACAGAAGCACTGACCAGCAACCATCTCCAGAAAGCATCAAAAACTGTCAGGAAGACAAAAGCTGCCTGGTCACAAGGTACTGGCTTCAACCGGCAAGGCAAATTTCACACCAACAGAACTTTTCTGTAGTCTCCCCTTGAGGGAACCTATGAGTAGATCTCTAATCAAGTGCAGCTTGAAGGGGAGCACAGCAGGACAATACAAACAGGCTGTTGTTCCTGCCTGCAGAGTATTAGTAGCAACCTTACTAGTGCATCTATCAATTTTGGTTTAAGGTGAAGGCAAAACCAAGACCCACTATGCAAAGACAGTCATAGTAGAAATAGGATGGAGAGAGGGGGTGAACAGGCTTGGAAGTATTGCCAGAAACAGTACCTAGAGAAAATTCAAATATGTGGGCTTGTCCGTAAAGCTCATGACGAAGAAAAAAAAAAATGTTATACACCTTGAATTGCAGACAAATTATTTAAGTGTATTATGAGACACTCCTGCTTGAGAATTACACACCTTGTTACATTATGTTGTGTAGAAACATGTATTTGCTTAATGTGTACAAAATACATACGCAAGAGCATTCATCCTTTTATGTTCTTACCATGTATGTGGTTATAAACTCCCTGCAAAAAGGAAACAGAACGCAATTCTAGCTTTGAAAGTGACAAATGAAGAAAACACTGCTCAGTGTTCTTCACTACCTTTCCCTTTAAGCCTGTCTTCACCAAAACAAATACCACACAAAAGGGAAGACAAATCACAGCCGTTCCCAATTCCTTCTGGACAGCAAGGCACTCCATTAGCTTCACACCAAGAACCTCAGAAGAACTACAAGCAGCAAACATCTGCTAAATATACTCCAGTAGGTTAGCTCTAATTATTGTTCAAGTTCTTAAGACAGTCATAGCTGTATCTCCCCATTTTTCAAGACTAGCTCACTGTAATCCTGATAACAAGACTCCACTACTCTTTCCTTAAGAGTTCCACAGAAGCAATCGTGTTCCTGTTCCTGGAGGTTACATTCCCACCACAGCAGCTTCACAAGTTGTGAACTTCTCAGTGCATTGACAGTTGCAGATCGGGAAAAACTACAGCCAGCTTTGCATCTCCTCCTCATACTTCTGGGGATCAATAAAAGGTTTGTCAATGGACCGGATCATCAGCTCGCCACAGTACACACATTCAGCTGCCACGATATCGTCAATGTCAGCTTTGATCTGTTCCCGGCTCTGCTGCCCCTTCCCCAAGCTAATGGTATCTGCGTCCTTGGGACGATGGTGGCTCTTGGAAGGCTGACTGGTAGCAGCCAGCTTCTTCTGAAGATCTTCAAGTTTTGCCTGTTTGTAGGCAGGAAGGTTTGGGAAAACTGCTTGGAGGAGACAGTCATAGTGAAACATGTGACCACACAGGAAAAGGTAAAAAGGGCGGTTTAGAAGTGGAAAGTCACAAGCAGCACACTTTTCCTGAGGCTCCACAGAGCCATACTTATTTCTCATTTCCTGGATGTCCTCTCGGATTCTCTTGGCACTCTGTGTGGCTTCCTCCATCTCCCTTTTCAGCTCCTCAATGTGCTTATTGTAGTCCTCCAGGGAGTTACAGATTGCCTCCTTGAAATGGTCAATAGTGACAAAGTCTGGAAAGAATGGCAGGACATCTTCAATCTTCAGCAGGGCACAGCTGGAGAGGCAGGCCATCGCCTTCTTGACATCCTTCTCTTCCTGAACAACGTGACGAGCAATCTTCAACCAGAGCTTCTTCCGGAGTTCCTCATCGTCTTCAGGGAGGTCTGCACAGGACTTGGCAAGATCAACATCCACCTAGAAGTTGGACAGACAAGGAAACCAAGTTAAGCTTCCCTCTTTGTATATCCACCATTCAACTTCAAAGCCGGCTGTCAATTATAGAAGGCACTAATAGAAAACTTCCATTGCTATCTCATTGCCTAGGGCTGCACTACTGGCCTGCTCCTTGTTTACATGTCAAACACCTCTTCTCTCCACCAGTATTCCTCCCTGAATATGTGCTTGCTACCCAGCAGAGAACAACAAAGCCCATTGCTACAATAAGGGCAAATCCATGTTCGTAATATCATAGAATGGTTTGGGCTGGAAGGGACCTCAAAGATCATCTAGTTCCAACCTCCCTGCCACGTTATAGTATCTTTGCTGGTCATATATTTCAGCAAAGACATAGTAACGCCTAGAGAAAAAACCAAAATCCAACTTCTCCCTCAAGGTCAGACTAAGCTGACAAAAACATTATTCTGTGCTAATTATCACAGCTAGGAATACAAAGTAACTAGAGTACTGAAAAAATAGCTATACAAGTCTTGCATAAATGCAGATATGTTATTTTATGTTAGAGACTGAGCTTAAGACAGACAATACTCCCCCTTGTACTTTCCATGCCCCCACACTCAATTCTGGCTTGTCACAGTCCGCTGTCTACTTAAAACAACTGTGAAAGCACAGAAGCATGTTAAGAGAGACAAGTCTTTCATCCCAGACTTGGCTGCATGGCTCCCATACTGATGAGTCTGTCCAGTTCCTCTCAATGCTCAGTTGCTCAAGGTCCCCTGAACAAGCTACATTCTTATAAATGACAGCACACGTGCACAGGCACACACATACCTGCAAGGCGAGATCCACAGCCTCCTCATACAGTTCCATCACTTTGTAAATATGGACACATGCATGGTGGTGCCCGTGCTCCGCGCACAGGCGCAACGCATACTTCAGGTCATAGTGGATCCGGTTTGGGTTGGTTCCTGCTTGCTCCAGGTACGATAGCAGTGAGTCCGGCCGACACAGAGCGTAAAGAGACAACAGGTAGTTGTGAATGGCTTGCTGGGTTTCCTCCAACTGGTAGACACAGAACTCCATATATCGAATGGCTTCATTGATCTGCTGGGTGCTGGCACTCTGGCTGTAGTTAACAAGGGCTGGAATGAGGTTCCTGGCGTCCAGTCTAGAGCCCATAGAAATCCAAGCGTCAACTACCTTCTTGGGAATATGCTGGATGAGGACTGGAGAGAACTTGTAGAACAGCTTCTCGTCTCTGTGCCTGGACAGCACATTTAGAGCTTCATCGTACTCATCGTGCTGGCAGTGGTGAGCTACTACACGCTCGTAGTCCTGCATGATGACTGCAAAGTAGACCATGTGCTCTGTGTCCCCATGGCTTGCCAACAGCTCATAAATAGATGCCCGGTTATTAAACAGACAGTCTTTGTTTTTAGGACTGCTGAGGAAAGTGCGAAACTTCTCCCGTGTATCCAAGTAGAGATTTCGTTGCGAGGGGTCTCCTTCCAGTATTCCCAGCCAGTTCAGGTACAGCTCCGTTAACCATGTAGTCAGCAGAGTTGTCTGCGTCTTCTCAGAAGGCTTTAGGCTACTTAGCTTCTTAATCAGAAACTCCATCAGGGCTTCTTCTTGCTTGGCTTCAATGAACTTAAGGGCAATTTCCTCAAAGTAGTTCTGGGTCAGCGCGTAACATTTGGCACTGTCTAGGTACCGCTTGTTTTGGAAGCAGTGCTCTGCCTCTTTTGCCAGCACAATGTCTAGGCACTCTGGGCGGTCTTTGCAATACTCTTTGGCTAAATCAAATTTATTCATATTCATATACATCTTCCACACATCTCTAGATTCCCGCTGGACGTGGTAGCGGAACACGACTTTCTCAGTGTGGATCCATATCTGCTGGACTGTGGGATCTTTGATCATGCGTGTGAGTAAGCCAAACTTCTCCAGGAACAGATCCTGAAAAACGACCTGCCCATTCAGAGTGCATACAGCCTTCACCCGATCAGGCAGCAGCAACAGGAAGTGGAACTGAGTAAGTACAATGGATATTGGTTTGTTCACAGTTATGTCAATATCAGAAGGATAAACCCAGACTCGTTCATCACTCAGAATTGAATCGGGACGGCTATAATCCAATGTACCATATAAAACACCATTTCCCATCATCCAGGCAAAGGAGCGTGGGTTGGAGCGCAGTTTTGGGGTGTAAAAGGCTATCTCACTGAAACCAAGGTTGGCTGGAAACTCCCGGAAGCTGGGCAAATGGTCAGCATGCATGGCAAATATGGAGCTGAAGCCTTGCTGCTCTGTCCCTTCAGGTACTTTGCCAGCAAACTGGAAGAGTCTCTTTCGAGTGGTGGCTATAATAAAAAACTTTCCTTCTATCCCTCGTTCAGTCTCCAAGCAGCAGACTGGGGCAGGCCCCGATTCCTCCTCCAGAGTGTAGACCTGTCGGAAGTACTGATCGGGGTTAGTGCTGAAGAGACTTCCCTCGCTGACAGAGATTTCAGCCTCAAAGATCTGTCCCTGGGCTGTTCCCACCAGGATAGGCCCAGTGTTGGTCTCCGAACCAAGAAATTTGTTCCAGCCCACACTTTCAATCAAGTGGCCTTTCCAGCGGGAGAGGGCTCGCACTTTCTGAACGCTTCTGTTCAGGTAAAGGCATTCACTAGTGTTCAGAGCAATCAGGAGATGAGAGCCTGCCAAGAGGAGAAGGGTATGAGAAGGAGAAGGAGAGAACAAATTAAGACTGTGCCTGAGCAAGCCAAGTTTCTGAGGGTTCTAATCCTGACAGTTGATAAGCTCCAGCATCAATGTACTTAATCCAAGACTTTCCCAGGCATTCATAGGAACGTGGGGGATTTCTGTGCTGGATCAGAATGGTGGCCCCTATGTTGCAAACTTAAACAACTAGTCCCAGATGCTTCAGCAAGAAGATGTTTCTTCTTTTCAGTAAGTGTTCTAAGGGTAAACAGTTCCCGAGTTCTCTCCTATCCCCAGCAGCTGGTGACAGATAAAAGCATCTCTTTCCAACCTTGTTTTATTTTTTAAAACCCATCAAGGCTACAGTGAGCTGCAAGTGTTTTACAGCTCTTTTTAAAAATTCTTATTTTTAAATACGACAGCACGGGGTAACCGCAGAGATTTCCTTTTATGGGTTTTAGCAGCCTTGCTCAGAACAGCCTAGTTGCACGTGTTCATTTTGGAGAGCTCAAAAGCAACAACATACACACAACAAGCGGGCGTTTCTCTAATAGCACAGGGGCAAATTAGCGGGCAGGGCCACTGGGCAGTGGTGTCCTGCCCACAGAAGAACAACTGCTTCTCCTTCTTTACAGAACAAGAAGAGAACTCCTTCACCAGTGCTTGCTAGGCGCATTCAGTTGCATCTGCTGCCAACCACTCTCTGTAAATATACACTCCATTGCCTCACCTGTGTGGTCCAAAAACATCTTGTAGACTTTGGCTTCATCTTTGCGTCCCAGTTCCACCTGATTAGGTTCATCTGGCTTCCCGAGATCAATCCTGCAAAGAGAAAACATGAAAGCATGCTTTCAACAAAAGTTCACATGGGTGTAATTGCTTACTCTTTCCCATGTTGGGTTCATAGTTTCTTATCCAGTTTGTAAATATAAGTTCTCTAACAACTTAAAAAAAAAAAGAAAAAGCAATGACTTCAGGTCTCTGGCAGCATTACCTGAGAAGGGTGTCTTTGCCAAGGCTCATACAGAGCTGGTTAGAGGAGACCACTAAGCTGTTAATTTTCTCTGGAGGAGCAAAATCAATCCTTTGCTTGTTAAATATTGGTGTTTCCTTCTCTAGTCGTGCATTCACATATCCTGGAGAAAGAACAGGAACACTTAAAGCAAAAACAAGACAAAACCCCTCAATGACCCCGTACCACATCAAAATCTAACCTAAAAGAGTGGGAGGATCATTGCCTGCTCTGAGTTTTACTGAAAAGGGAGTGAACTTCATGGAGCATGAACACAGAGAGATGTGTATAATAGGGAAAAAAAGTAGTACTGTGCTTTACTGTCTTGTCACAGAGCTGCAAACTTGTCACAAGCATTAATTTGAAAGCATACAGCATTCTAGGGGAAGCCACAAAACTGTCATATAAACTACATAAAAAGCTGAAAGTGAGAGTAAAATCACAAAGTAATTTGTTTCCCTTGGTTGACAATTTATTTGCTCAAGACAGGAAAGAATGTCTGGTATTAAAGACACAGAGAGGGCTCTGGTTTGACACTGCCATACAAGCTACCCAGGAGACTTCTGTGGTGTTAATTGAAATACATTCCTTTCTTAATCCATGTTGGAACTGAATGAGCTATCATACTTGACATCCATCATTCACAAGTTAAAAGCTATTTTTAGTGTTGTGTTGGGGCTTTTTTATCCACATATCCAACTTTGTCAGAGAGAGAGAAGTCTGTTGGATTGCTTGCTGCAGGGAACACTGCTGGAGGTGACAACGATGCTTTTACCATAACCCTGTTTTACCCACCATAACACTATCATAATTGCAAGTTTCCAGCTGCTGCTGGAAGGCACGCAAACAACTTATTAAAGCCGAAACAATAACCAAGTCCTGGCGATTGATGAATCCATGCTCCAATCTTGGCATAAATTGCTTCCTGAGCCAAAACCCTTTCAGCCTGGCTTACTGTTTCATGGCAAATCCCAAGATGGAGCCAGACTAACCTAATCCTCAGGTCCTTTAAAAAACCACGCCTGAATCCAAGAGATGCCTAATTAAGGTTAGAGTTAAGGGTTGAGGTTTGACAAGACACAGCCACCTTATGGGACTCACGTTGCGTCTGAAATAAAACCAAGCAAACCTGATAAATCAATGAACTAAAAATGGGAGTGTGTACAATCAGAGCAAGCTAGCTCATGCAACTAAATCAAGTATTCGACCCAACAAGCTTGGGATATGTGGCATCCATAGGAAAGCATATTGAGGGATTACTTAGCAAGGAGATCTAAGTGGGAGAGGCAGAGAATGGAGAGGTAAGGTCTGACTTCAGAGAAGTGACACACTTTTGGAGAAATATGTTTAAATAAATAAATACAACTTGGAAATCTACTGCTTTAAAAACCTCTTATCATCTTCAGTGCAGATGGGCAAAGAACAAGATGCAGTTCAAGCTCATTCCTTTGACTATGACAAAAGCAAAAACCCAGCCATAGTCAACAAACTGAAACTTTTCGGACAGGTGAACCTTGTAACACTGTGTAGCAGCGCAGAGAAGCAGCATGACAGATTGTTTTCATTGAAGATGGGTAGACCTACACAGACAAAGCCATGGGACTTGCAGAGACCACGACATTCTATTCCTAAATGAGGACAGCACTCTTTATGGTCTTCCTCTGAGGAAGCAAAAAACTGCAAGAGAGCTTACATATGCCAGTGAACTGCAAAATAATGCGGCATTCATATAAAACCAAAACTGAGTGATGATACCCATTAGCAAAATCCTGGCACGTATGCGTGTCCACAAACAGATCTTATCACAAAGTTTCATTCGTATCTGTCCCAGGAGACAAGTTTTCCCAGTGACTGAATTACCCAAATGCAAGAAGCCTTGCATAACCCTCTGACAAAGAAAACAGCAGACGATCTCAGTCTGACCACACCATCCCCAGCTAGAAAGCAAGACAGACTGAGAGGTTGCTAGGGTAACCCATCTGCTTCGCTCCATCTAAGTGAAGGAGTTCTAAAGCAAGCAGATCCATGCAGCAGTTAGCCTGGACAGGAAGGTTAAAAATGAAAAGGGCTAGAGCAAGTCAAGGCCATTCATGGCACAGTGGTTAACTAGGAAGATGTAAACTTAAAGGAAAAAGAAACCTGGGATTGTATCTCAGAGGAAAGAGGTTGCTTGCATTGTGAAGAGCACAGGCCTGACACTCTCTAGACTGGGACTGTAACAGCACCACTTTGAAGTACACTCAATACCTATAACCTCCCCCAAATTATCCTGAAAAACTCAGCCCTGTTGCTGTTAAAAGAAGTCAACGTAGTGGTGGAAAGCCACTATGAATCCTATTCCACCAATGCCTTCTCTTTGCCTCACTGCTAGGCCAGCTGCAGGATCTTTAAAGGATTCTTGTCTTAGTGGAAAGATTCTCATGCAGTAACTGGCAAAGCAACCACAATCTGAGTAGGCAGTATTTTGCTCTGCACATATATTTTATTACACGTTGATCCACATCTTAAACTTTATCCACTTATGCAAATGTTCCTTCCTTCATTTCTAGTTAAGCAAAACAGATGTTCTTCATTTCAGATGAGGGAGCTGCAATGCCACAGTTTAAATTTTCTGGTATGAAATGAGTTTCAAAACATGCAGACAAAGCTCCCAAGATGCAGATTCACATGATGTCATAGCTAAACAATAAATATAAATACATATTTAAATACATAAAAAGGAAGAATTACTCTTATGGGGAAAACCCACATACCACTGGATTGCCATGTCACATTCATTCCGGCAATCTGGAATTTTGTTCACGTGGCCGCCAGGCTTAACAGGGCTGACTGAGACAACCAGGAAACCCAAAGGCAGGAAGGAAAGGGAATATCTAGCACCTACACACAGGGAGGGGTTTAGAGTTGGCATGTGGGTTTTGTGTTTGGTTTGGGTTTTTTTGTTTGGTTGTTTGGTTGGGGTTTTTTATAATCAGTCATAGTTCAAGCCAGTGGATTGGATTCCAGCATTCTGGACTCTTTAGGACTGTATCCATTACAAACAACAGTAGGATCATCATCGTTAACATAACATATAAGCATTTTAACGACCGTCCATAACAGGAGGATAAACTTCTCTTACTTACAGTCCTCTATATAAAGGAGATGTCTATTTTATAACACATCTTCCTTTTAAACAGTTCCCTTCTTCATCCTGACCTCACTGTCTCTTTTCTGTTCAGGCCAGATTCCACTGCAGCACTTCCCACCCTGATTTCTGGGCAAATCTGCATTTTTCTTTAGAACTTTCAGTGTGTTCAAAGATCTAAGCTCATCAACATCAGTCAAGTCTAGGGGTCAAAGTAGCTCTTTTCATGGTAGAACTGCAGTGCTTGAAGTTTACAATCCAGCAATACTTTAGGTTGACAACAGTCATCACTTGGTTACGTGCAACTTTAAGAACTTTACTTGCAGTTTAACAAGCACCAGGAACAAGAAACTGAAAAAGAGGAATAAGTTTAAACATCTTCCAGTATTTCCAACCTAACCTCAAAGGCTGCTTTCAGGAAGTTAGCTATTTACTTGCATCCTTTTCCAAAACCAATTTGCTTAAACTTCAGATTGCCTGCAACTTCTACCAACCCAAGATTTGTTTAAAATTACCAGTGTGGTCTGATTTATGAACAATTAAAATCCTGGTTAGGCTGTGCCTTTGCAAGTAAGCAGTTTCCCAAACTTCCTTGTCAGCAACTGGCAGATTTCTCAACTGTACGACAGTTATGACTGGAGACAGTGTTGCAGCATTCAAGAAAAGCCCAGTCCTTGAAAATTTATTTTCGGTAACATAGCTTGTCCCAACACTGTTTTGCACAACACCAATTCAGGACACTTACTAGTTATCTAACATTACACAAGAAAATAACTATACATGTTGAAACAAACCCAGGGAACACATCTACTTCAGTACCTTGATTCAGAGTAATTCTTTCTGTGCATTTACGCTCAGGATCACACATAGTATGACAGAATTCATCAGTTCTTACCACATCTATAAACCTCACAACCTGGTTTCCCCAAAGGTTAACAGTGGGCAACACTACATGAGGAAAAATCTTGAAAGAGTGTGTCTATACATTTCAAACTTGTAACTCTAAAATGCCGGCTCTGCACAGCAGCTGGTACCACCATTACAATACCAGGTAGAACAGAATCCTTTCATGACCTACATTTCCCTGCCACGCTCAATAAAATGTTGCGATGTAGCATCTAATAAGAAACAGTTATTGAGCCTAATAAACCTTGAATTTCTCATGGAACATGCTTGTCATTTGCTTGCTTTCTCTCATGTGAAAGAAACAACTGCCTGGCCATTGAACCTTTATGTTGATTGTACACCTCACTGAATGGTACAGTACACCAAAGCTTCACAGACCTTGACAGAAAAGTTTTAACAGTGGTTTCTTGGTAATCTTCCTCAGCAGTAACCTTGCCATCATGTAGTCAGACTAAGAAAACCACTCTGAAAAATGAAGTTCTTGGTAAACTGCCCCTGGGTTAGGAAGCTACACCCATGCAGGTACAGCTGTGCACAAAGCCAGAATACTCTAACAGTTGGGTTCCTCAGAGATAAGGGGGGGAGGGGGAAGAGAAGCAAGTTGATGAGATGATTTCAGGCAACTACCAAGGCTCTGTACCAAGTAGTGCCGAGGCGTGGCTATAATTTGTGACTATGAAGGCACACCAATTCACATGCACGTGCTTCCACCACACGCCACTTCATGGCACAGGGGCTATGGGCTTACAAAGTCCTCCCACTTGATAACCAGCACCTCAGTTTTGCTAAGATGACCTGCATCACCTCGGAGCTTCAAGAATCTTGTGCATCAAAACATTTCACATAGCAAATGGTAGAAAAATCAAACAGCAAACGAGTGTTATGCCACATATACAGCGATACGCCTTTTACTGGAAGCATTCCCCACAGCTTAACGTGCCCTCCTCCCCAACCTGCCCCCGACTAACGAGCTGCCGCTTTGTCTCCCCCACTCTCAGCAGGTAAACACGCAGCGGGGCTCCCCGCAGAGGGGAGGCCCAACCGAGGGGGCCAGAAGTGGGAGCAGGCCTCTAGCCGGGCGAACGGCGGGCGGACACCGGGCCTAGTCCTCCGCTGAGGGGCACACGAGGTGCCCAGGGCCTGGCTAGTGCCGCGCTGCCCCCGGGGGCCGGCCGGGGCATCCTACCGGAATGCGGGATGCCGAGGCTGGCACGGCCGTGCGGCACGGAGGCGGAGCGGTGCAGGGAATCCTCGTACTCGTCCAGGATGGAGGCCATGGCTACCGAGCGGCACCAGCACCACGACCAGGACCACCACCCCCCCGCGAGCTCGCGCCGGCCGCTTCCGCTAGCGCTCAGCTGACCCGCGTCACGTGACCGCCATGCACCGCCCTGCGCCGGCGCCTCAGCCCCGCCCCTCTCCCCAGCGCGCGGGGCGGGGAGGGCGCCCCCTGGAGGGAGGGAGTTCTCTCTTCCCAAAATGGCGGCGGAGGGAGGGCTGGCTCGTGTCGGTCGAGGGCTGTGACACGTTATATGGGGATCCAGCATAAGGCTGTTCTCGAACCGTGCTAGGTTCGCTCTGAAAGGTTATTCCTGCTTTCTAGGCTTCAGTGTGTTAGGCCCAGTTTCTGCATCACTAAATCGTGCTTAAAACCTGGGGGGTTCTTTTGTTTCCAATAGGTCAACAATTGCTATTTACGGCTTTACCCTCTAGCTTAAACTGGCAGAACAAAAAGACTAACCTCTTATACAACACTCTTGGGTTTCATCATATATAAGATGAATACACCATACAAATGTGTATACGATGTATATACTATACACTGTATATTATCTGTAATCTCCACAACACTTTCTGGAAGAAACAGAGAAATGTCACCCCACATGGTATGGGACTGTGTTTGCAACACAGAGGGATCCATTACAAGACAGAGGAGGTCTTCCCAAACTTAGCTTGCACCTCAAGGGGCAGTGAGGGACCACCAGGAGCAGTGGGGTGTGGTTGGCTTTGCACAAACGAAGCTCCATCTCCTCTTCCTCTGCCTTTTTACTGGACACCTCAGCCCCCATAAACTAGGGCTCGGGTAAGTGTTGCTCAGGATCATTTCTTCTCCCCAGTGCTAAACCAAGCTGTTCAGGTCCCATGCTAGCTGGGCTCCTAGAGGCTCCCATGACATGCCTTCATGGGGGTCATTTCTGCCTGCTTTGCTAAAAACATAACATGTCCCTTCCTGACTCAGCCTGTCCCCAAGCGCGGGCAGGAGAGCCCCAGCCTCTGCTGTTTATCCCCTTTATGTGTCAGCTCTGAGCCAAAACATCAAAACCACATTCCTTTGCTCTCCAATCATCCTGATCATCATAAACAGCAACTGTTCTCGTTGAGCTTCTCAAAAGGTACACACAAATTACATTAGGTTTAGGGTAATGAGGTAGGAAGGGACTTCTTGGACTATCAGATCCATTCTCCCACTCTTGTAGGTACCACATCATATGGTCCTTTCTCTATTCCTATCAAGCTCTTTCTGAAAGTGTGGGTACTTTTTTCCCATGACTGCTCCAGCTCATACCTGTTCCAAGTGCTGATTGTTATCATGATTTCAAGGTCCAACTTCCAGTCCAATGTAAGTCCAATGTGGCTAGTCCAAATCCTTTTGTTCTTGTTCAAACACTGTCTTTTAGTTTACAGGGCATTTCAGAGTGATAATTTCCTTTGCTAAAATGATCCCCTAGACTATCGTATTCATTCAGATGTACCAAATCCAGGATTTACCAAATGAAGAAATTCTTCCCTTTGTCCTCTTAAAAATAGGAGGCAGTTGGTTTCCTGGAGCATCCAAGCCGATGTTCTCTGCATCAGTTGCAGCTTCAGCTCATGTTTATATAACAGGGGTGAGCATTGTTTGACCCCTCATTTCAGACAAGGTCTCCCCCAGTTGCCTTCAACAATGATACTTCTCTTTTTAGTTGCATTTTTAGCAGTAGAAGACTGAAGGGTTGTTTGGTAAGGGGGAAATAAAGTCTCTTGAAATATATCTGGAAATTACACTAAATTAAAATTTGTGCATACATTTCTCAGTGTCTCACTCTATGGGGTATTTCCATACAAAGCTCAGAACAGGACTTTTTTTTTTTTTTTCTTGGTCAGGTCCACAAATAGAAGATATTTTCTTTCTCATTCTGGCAGATATTGCCAGTTAGGGCTGGTACCTCATGAGAAACCTGTGTCTGATTTTAGTGCGGTTAAATTGGAAGCCAGATTCTCACCTTATTTGGAAATGACACATCAGCCTAAAGCTAACCCAGGCACAGAAGCCTGCTCCATCCATCTGCACTGTCATCTGCCGTGACTATTTCATTTACAAACATGTGCAATAATTATATCCTGGTGCTGCATTCACAGATTTCATAACCTGAGAAGGGGAGAGCTAGGCTTGCAGGCAAAAGATTTATCAGCTCTTTGATTCACCAGGAATGTGTAGAAAATCAGATGATTACGTTTTGCGTGCAGTAGTGGTGTGAGTCTATAAGAGGGACTTGTGGGTGAGAATTAAGAGAGTGATTTTGGTGATGCGTTTGGATTGAGAACCTAAATTCTGGTCTTGTTTTTGTATGACTGTGGCCAGGCTTGCAGTAATTTTGGCTTAAGCAGTTAACAATTTCTCCAAGCTATGGACACAGCTATCAACATCTAGATGCTGTGCGACATGCTAATCTCTCAGCTGCCTTGAGGAACAGATTCTAGATCATGGCATTGACAAACACATACTATGTCCAAGGTCCAGACTCCCAGCAGATTAAGTCTGTCTAAGTCTGGGCTTCCACAACACTGTCTCTGTCACTCCTGACTGCCCTGTCCAGCCCACACTTTTCTGCGAGTATTGGTGCATGTATGTCAGCAGAGTGAGACAGTTCATTGCTCCACGGCAGAGGACTGTGTGATCCACCACCTAAACACAAGTGCTGGTGCAGAAGACAGGGCAGGAAGACATGGCTGTGGGAGGAGGGAAGGGCAGAACAAAGGCAGCTCAGATTGAAATTACTTGAACTGCCCCCAAGATAACCTAGTGACACAATTATAATTTGGACTTCCTCAGAGATTTCCACTACAAACATGGTATTGGTCATCACTCCACTGCACTGTATATATAAGAACATATAAAATACGCTGCATTCATAAAAGCCACAGGCCAATTGGTCTATTTCCTCAAGCACAACAGCCTCCATAAGATACCAACAAAGATGAAATATGCAGCCAAGGTCTTGGATACCCCTGTACCTGTTTTGAGGAGCATGCTGCAGATCCTTATGACCCCCACCCAATCAAGAGACGTTCTCACAAGACTGATGCTTCCTCAGTGACATGGGCAGCATCTTTGAGTGACCATGTGAATTCTATGTACAAATTTACTACAGTAGAAGAAAGTGGTGTAGCTGTATACCCATGAATATCAGAGTTACCCATGAGAACCTGAAGTAGAACCTACACGGGAAGCCATATAACAATTATAGTTTACACTGGAAGAGATCAAAGCTCGAAATGAGTTTGCCAGAGCCCACCCCAAACCATTAAGCAACCTCCCAAGCTCTCCAAGCTCACTGTCAGAAGCAGACTTCCTGCAGACCAGCAAACGCTGGGTGGAACCATATTATGCCAGAGCATCAATCGCAGACCTGTTTACCTGCAGCAACTCTCACACCTCAAAAAGTTTTCCCACAAGTGAACTGTCGAGGTCTGTTGATGCTACACATGCATTCCACTGCCTGCTGCCCCCCAGTAAGCACACCGAGTGTCCTCATGGAAACTCTACAGGCAAAACCTGCAGTCCTAGAAAGAGCATAAAGCACAGAGAGAAAGAACAGAAACACGCTTTTACAATGAGAAAACCTTTTTCCCATCACTGGCCCCCTGTGGCTAATCCCTCAGAGGAAGATATACAAATGATAAGCCTGAAAACTGAAACTGGTAACTTGGTGCTCCTGCAGCATTTTATGGTTTTCGCAGCAATCCTTCTTCAACCCAGCCCCTCACTGTCCCTTGTTAACTGCCCGCCTTTCCCTCATTCACATGGAGGGATACGAACGTTATCACCTCCTCTTGCTAATTTCCTCACCCCTTCCAGTTAAGTGTTAACTCCTCTTTTCGCGTAAAGTGTCTAATTGACTGGCATAATGAAATTAAGCTCAGAGCATTGTATCCCACCCTATCCTTTGTCTGAAATTTGACTGTTTCGGTTTCAGAAAGGGCTTTGAGTGCTTTAAACCTTGTGCACTTTTTCACATTTTTATCCTCTGCTTTATTAAAAGATGTACTTTCTCCAGCAGATGGCAACATACTTCTAAATTATTTATAGAACATTTGAGAAGTAGGGCTCGTTTCTGTGCAAGTCAGATAGGAGATGAATTTGTCTTTTAGTAAGGGGCTGAGTACAATATAGGTGCTTATCTTTCCTTGGAACATTTAGGGAAATATTTTTGATGCTAGTGCCATGGCCATTACCTTTAAACATTTTGTTCTGTAGTCTTCAGATTTAGGATAATATTGGTTTTGTAGCTATTTTCCTCTGCATTTAACTAGAGGGGCAGTGAACAGATGAACCAGAATATCTCTGTGCACCCCCCATGCCATTGCTTTTATTTCCAAGGAGGAAGAACGTGGTTCAGAGGCCAGCATAGTGGGAGCTGTGTTCTCACGATGTTTCTTTCCCTTTTTTTTTTTTTTAATTTCCTAAAAGGCATTTCAAAATCACACATCCCCAGTGCACACCAGAAATACCCATTAGGTGCTATAGAATTGTAAAGTATTTTTATTGCTAAGGACTCAGAAACTATGGCTCTCCTTCCTGTCGAGCAAGAGCTCTGTGTGGGAAAGCAAATACTAGGAGCTTGCTTCCTTTATTTCACCTGCAATTTTTCCCCTGATTTTCCACTGACTTGAGAGTTGTGGCTACTGCTGCCTCTGCCAGGTTGATAGAAAATGATACGAAGAAGCATTTCACATCACTTGCTACAGGTTGCAGTTACTAGACGAGGCACACCGCAAGGGAAAATCAGACTCAGGCTTTTGACTTCACCCTCTTGTCTGTCATGTCTTTTAAGTGCTAACTACACCTGATTTTTCCCAGGGAGGATGCACACTCAGGTGCATGACAAACCCCCTGGTGACTCAGCACTGGTTGTCTCAGCTGGTGATTATGAAGGCGACCAGCCGGGCATCTCGACTTCTTCAGCGTTTCTCTTGGCATCACGGGATCCGTTTTTTGCTCTGGCACCTGCATTCCGGTTTAGCCCTTCTCTCAAACTAGATCTCCACCCACCTGCCCCGGCGTGCGACGACCTTGTCGCCTGTTCTCATCATCTCCCCGTTTCGCATTGTTTCATGTTTCCTCACACGTAGCACCGTGAAAGGGTTTAGAAACGCGATCCGAGGGCATCGTTTGCAAAGGGGGTGTATTGACATACACAGCCCTCTTGTACAAACGCAGGTAAAGCTGGAGGCCAGCTTTGCTCACTATCGTGTTAAGAGTGGCTGATAAATTTTTTGCTCTCCCTTGACAAGAAAGGAGCCCCGCTGTTTTTACAACAGGTCTGTCAACTCCCACGACGTGCAATGGGGTTTTTTTTGTAACAATGTTTGCCAAAGACTAAGGTAGTGGCTCTCATTCTGTGACTTTCAGATGAATTGGTCTGTGGCCACACATAATTCTGAAGTTACAAGTTAGCTCAGCCAGACAGGCAGAAGATGATCATTGTCGGTGAAAGTCAGGACCACTACCTGCAAAAAAATCCCAGCATTACGATTTCCCAGTATTTTAACACTGCACCTCAGAGGGGAACTTACATAGAATAGTTTGAGCTGATCCATAGCTTTGCCCACAGCATGAGGGCCAAGCTCTAGTTTCCTCCTCATCCAAACTGGCTTAGTTACTGTTTTTGTCTTAGTACACAGGTGAACTTCTGCTGCCACAGAAAGGTGGCTATAATTAATAGAAACAGGCAAAAAGGGAAGTGTCTTCCTCTAATTAACTGTGCTTTTTTAATAGTAGGACTTTGTACAGATGTGTAAGGTGGTAACAGTCGCACACTACCTAAATATATAAATTGATTTCTGCTGTAAATCACTGTGTATTCTAATGGAGCACCTTTTATGTTTAATTAAAGAAGCTAAAGATGATATCGCAGCCCAGGTGGGTAATGGCTGGATGCTAAATGTACGCAAAATCTATACTTGGTCTGCCTGAAAAGAGTTTGATCTTCTGCACTTCATTCACAAGAGATGGGAATTCCCATTATGAGGAATACCGTCATAATCAGTACGAATTATAATTCCCAGGAGAGAGGCCAAACATGGCCTTTCAGACTGCATGTTTCCCACTCAGGCAGAGAGTTGATCTTGGCAGAAGAGCAGGGCAGGAAGGCAGAATGCAATGCAGCTCTCTGGCTGTACCTGCTACCTACATGTGCAGAGCCTGTGACCCCCTGACTTCCACTGCAAAAAAAACAAAACTGTACAAAAATCTTGCAAAACCTAAATATCTGATTCCTTGCAGGGTTGTGAAACTAAACCTGCATCTTCAGTGAGCTGTCAGGAGCAAGGCAAGACCTGAGAAACAAACCCGTGGGAGCTGCCCTGTTTGTTTGCTTAATCGCTTAGTTTAAATATAGATTAAAAATCACTTAAGCTCTTCCACAATTTACGTGTGTCAACCAACGGCTGTCAGAAACTGTGAAGAGAAAAAAGAACACAGTCACAGAAGGAAGAGGTTTTAGGAATGAGAAAAAAAAGTGATTGAATCCATGGAGTGGAGCAAAAGTATATCTTCCTAAGGGACATCCCTTCCTAAATAAACAGAATATAGGAAACAAGAGCTGCCGGGTTCTCTTAATGTCCCCCCCCCTCCCCGCTACTGCCAACATTTGCTAACAGTGAATACTTTAGTGAACAATCCCTCATTTACAATCATTTCTTCCAATGAAATGGAAATGTCATAGTTCACAGAATGTCAGAAATTCACTGGAAAACCTGTGCAAGATCCTCAGGGGCTGCGTTGCCTGCCCCGGCTGCTGTGTAGTCCCATTGGAGGCACAACCACACCCCACACATTACAGAGTATTGCCTGTCACAGCGCTTTCTGCCTTTCCTGGAGCACTTCAGCTGTCACCTAGCTCTAAACTAGTCCTGAAGAGCATGGCACTGGAAAAAGCCAGCCTAACACAAGCCAGCCACTCACTGTAGCAGACTGACATACGTTTTAGCAGCAGCCTAGTTTATAATACCATCCCCATTTTTTTTTGTAGCTATAAAGTTTAAGGTTGTGCTACTAAAAACACAGAAGAGGTTGCTTAAAGCAAATTGCTAGAGAAAAGTACAGAAAAAAAGAAGCCTTCTTGCTGTTCCCAGGAAGCTTGTGGGCTGTCTCTGAAGAGTGGACGTGCTTTGTCCAGCCCAGACTTTTGAGGGCCTGCAATGCCTATGACCTTCTGTCAGCCATGGGGAAAAACATTTTTAGATTGCGCCTGACTTGAAGATGTCTCCTTAAGTTTAGCATTAATATGGGTGAAACACTTGGGCAGCTTCTCAGCATGGATGCAAACCGCTGTGAGACAAGCTCAGGACTTCTAATCAATGGCTTCTTATAGCACGAACCTGCCTAGTGCAGACAGGTCTCCCTTGCTGAGCACACGATGAAGGACATCATGTAACTGAATTGGTGGCTTTCATCGACAGCCTAAGCTTAGCTCCTGCATTGGGAAACAGCTGCACTTTCAGAGCTGATGTTGCAATACTAGATGCGTGCATTAATACTTTCCCTCTAGTGTTTTCAGTCACTTGGTGGTGTTACGCTGGGGTGCAGTGGTTGCTGCGATAGTATGGCCATGCCTCTCCTTTTAAGTGGTGTGTTCTCACTCTCCTGTTTGTTTAGTTGTACTTCTTCAGACAGTGAGCTCCCCAAGGCAGGGATGGAGCCATCTTCTCAGATGCCGAAGGCACAGTGCAGTATGTGAGCTACCAGAGATGAATATGAAAAAGACCAGCAGACTGGGAACCCCTGCGCATGTCCGTGCAGCTGGGAAAATACGCTTTGTGGCTTTTGCCAGCATGTAGCAACAGCTCATCTGGGCCAGAGGAACTCAGTAATGGCAATCACATAGTTAACAAATGTGATGTATTTCTGTCATTTGTTTTCTATTGTTCCTCACAACATTGACCAGCACTGTCGCTTTTATTCATGTCATGCCAGAAATCACAGATGCTCCAGGTGTGGCTGCTGGTTGATGGAAGTAAAAGCCTTGGTGCAGCTGGTTTTTGAAAAGGCACGGGACTGGGGGGACGGGACGGGGACGGGATAGGTCGGGACGGCACGGTGGCTTTCCCCTGTGTATTGCGGAAAACGAAGTACGGCGAGCCACGGGGGTCCTACCGAAACCCCGGGAGCAAGCGCTACTCGGGGTCCGTCGCGACAGAGCGGGGGATGCTGTCCCGGGGCTCGCTCTCCCTCGGGGCGGTGGCGGGAGGAGGGGGCCGGGGCGGGCCGGGGCGGGCCGGGGCGGGCCTAGGGCGATGGGGCCCGGGTTTGGGCGCAGGGCAGCAGGTGTACCGATGAGGAGCGGTGCGGGGCGGGCCGGC
>WTSP01005148.1:0-43612 GCA_025331215.1 Actenoides lindsayi
CCGCCCGGGGCTGCCGGCCGAGCGGCTCCGCTGCCATGCGGCTGCCGGGGGCGCGGAGCTGCGCGTGGTGGCGCGGAGAGGCGCGGAGTGCGCGGGCGCGGGGCGGTGGCGGCCGTCTGCGTGCCGGGTGCGGGGCCCGCACCGCTATCTCCTCCGCCTCCTGCCGATGCTGCTGCTCCTGCCCGCTGGCGCCCAGGGCCAGGCCGGCCCCGGCTCCGGCCCGCACGCCGCGGGGCCCCCAGACTGGCCTCCCGCCGGCCCCGGGCCCAGCCTCAGCCTCTACCTGAGCGAGGAGGAGGTGCACCAGCTGATCGGTGAGTGCGGGCCGGGGTCGCGCCGGGCTCGGCGGGGCGCGGGCTGGGCATGGTGGCGAGGTGGCTCTGTAGCGTAAGGGACAGGGGCCTTTGGGGCTGTGGGGCCAGGGGCTTGGGGGCAGGTTGGGGGGCTGTAAGACAAGTGATATTTGGGGTCCGGGCGTTGAAAAGGGGATGAGGGGAGTTCGGTGCCTTTGGGGTGGCAGTTTAGAGATCTGGAAGAGGATGGGGGAGTCCATGGGACTGGGATGGGGTTGAGGGAGGGGGAATACGGTGGGAGTCAGTGGGACTGGAGGACTGAAGTGGTGGCTGCGGGTGTCCAGGAGGCAAGGGGGCTGTCTGCGGGACTGTTGAGAGGGCTGGAGATCAGGGAATGCAAGGGAGGATGGAGAGGGCTATGAGTAGGGATGAAGGACCTGGGGCTCAGGAGGGGATGGGGGGCTATGCAGCTGGGGTGGGGTTGGGTGAATCTGAGGATCTGTATGGGGCCCTGTAGGCCTGGGGGAGCCTGGGATTATGGGGAGAACGAAGAAGTCTGAGGACTTGGGAAAGGGTCTCTGTACTGCCTTGTGTGTGGTTGGGGGAGGAGAAGGGTCGTGGGTTTACCCTGATGGTGAGGGATTCCAGGGTTTAAGTGACTGGGGTTGGTGCCTTGTGGGAGCAGGGTAAGCCCTGGAAGAGGTGAGTTCAGGCCTGTGATTTAATTAGCGAGGCGAGTGACATTCAGAGGGCAGAGAGCAGACCTGGCAATAATTGGGTGCGTGTGTGAAAGGAATCTTAATTTCTAGGCAGGCTGACAATTGCTGAGCAAGTACTTGGAGGCAGTTCATGAAGTCCCCCATCTGGCCTGCTGCAGAAGGCTTTTGCAGTAGTTCTTGTGCTTGGAGAGTCTCTGATTTAAACAAAGATTTGTTTACTGTAAGCTTTGGCTTGCCGAGGCTCTTGTTTGGAGTTGGTGGATGAAGTCTCAAAACAAGTATGTTGGTATCCTCAGTGATTTGTTTTTTCAGCAAGTGACCTGTATCTGTTTAAGCTGAAAACCAAGCAGTGCCAGAGTTTATTTGCATGAAATGGACAAAATAAAAATATATCCCCTCAGTTTGAACTCTGTAAGCATGTAGCAGACTGAAGTCAGGGAGCCCAGGGAGCAAATAACACTAAACATTTTTTTGCTTATGACTTGCTCTGTTGATTAGTGTTCTATTGCTGTCACTGTTCCATTGCCTGTGCTTGTTGCCAGATGCTCTGTTACAGATAGAGGATAAAAATGTCAGGCTTGTGGTTTAGCCGAGTTTTTAAACAAGTAGTTAATCTCGGAAATACTGAATGGTAAGGTTTGACCTATCCTGGAATATGCCTGAAATCTGTATTGATTGGATTTGCTCAGACTTCCATGGTCCACTAGCATAATTATTCATCATTAAATAGAAATTTAGGAGGGAAGATCTGCTGTTATGATTTTTAAGTTAAAATTGCATCCCATAACCTCCGTTATGGGTGTGTGTTGCTAACATGGCTGAAGTAATTTATTAGTCAAGCTTTCTGTAGCTGTTTTATATCACTTTAAGTAGCTGACACTTAATGATGTGTTCTACTTCTGTGACCCCCAAAGGCTTGCATAAACTGGAGTCTAATGTGGAGGTAAACTGGCACTTTTTTCAGTCAGTGGGATTCAGTTCACTGGAAACCTGGTGTAAACTAAATTTTCAGGATCTACCTTGTGTTGTTGTCATGAGTAGATTTAATTTGATGGGTATCTTTTACATGTACTAGCTGTTGTAGGTAAGGTGTAGTTTAATGAGACATATGGACACAGGCAGTCCAATATCCAGTAACTTTATGCATTCCTCTGGCAGAAGAAAGTCCAGAGGGATGAACAGGTTTGTTCCAGTTCTTCACACTTGTGAAACCAAAACAAGCTATTTTAAAATGTTGAGTTTTGTATGTAAACACAGCTCAGATGCTACAGTCAGGTTATGGTGTAAGCACTGGTATCATTGTACATGGTCTTTCAAAGAGCAGGGAGGTGTTTCAGCTTCTGTACCTTCTTTGAGGAAAGCTGTGGTTCAGCGGGTGCTGGAATAGTCATTCACCGTTGAGAGGACAATGGTGGTGCTCGTGAAGCCAACTGTTGAGGTCAGCGAAGCTGCTAATATAAAAGCTAGTTTCTTTCACCTTTTTTTCCCCTAAACAGTCTGTGCTACTGTTTTGCTGTGGTTGAACAGAAAACTCTTAGACTTTCCAAAGTGCTCATAAACCCAAACATTACATGGGGTTACTAAAGCCCATGCTGTGTTTTCACGCTTCTTGGTGTTGTCCCCATACATCTTTAGATCAAAATTTGATTTGCAACAGACATTAAGCATGTGATTGCAATTGTTGAGTCTGCCATAGGTGGTGATGTGGTGCCTCCTTCGTGCAGAGGTGGAGCATCCAGGGGGTGTGGTGTAAGGTCTGTGGTGCTGTACTCCTGCGTGGGCTTTACACAAGTGAGACCGTGCCAGTTCAGTGGCACATCGCAGTGCTTCAACCAGAGACTGGTATCTTACGGAGCCATGGCCTGTGTTTTTAATTAGCTTGTGGCTCTTGTAAATGAAATAGTGGCTTGCTTAAGATTATTTGTGGCTGCTGTTCTTTCTGTGGCATGGAGGCAGGACAGATACTATCATTTACAGTGAAACCTGCCCACTACTTTCCTTTATGCTTATACCAGATTTCCACCGATAGGCTGTGTGATTCTGACCACGTGTCTGCCTTAGGAGGAGTTGTTTGGAAATCTTCAGAACTTCAGAGAGAAGGAAACTAGACAAAACTGGCTCGGCTTGTGTGAGATGGATTTTTATTTTGAAAAGCTGCAGAGTTCTCATGGTCTGAAAGCAGGGCTTGCTATATGGCAGGCAGATGGTGTCTCCATCGGAAATACCTCTTGCCATTCCCACAGAAAATTTTCAGAGCCATCCAAATTATAAGCCTTTGGGGGGGAAAAAACCCTCCGTGGTTTTCACATACTTGAATGTGTCAGATTCTACTTGCACCAGGCAGGACACGTTTATAGATGGATAAAGGTAGAAAGAGAGAGGGGAGTTAGTCAAGGGGCCTGGGCTGAGGTGACTTCAGTGATGGCAGCGGGAGCCAGAGGTGTTGAGTGAGATCAGGGACAAGGTACAGGGTGATGGAGAGAGGAGGAGGAGGAAGAGAAGCACTGCTTGCTGCAGAGAGACCTCCAGAGCACCACAGCCCTTTTACGGGGTGCCTGTGAACTCTCTCAGCACCATGATCTGTAGCTTTTGGATTGGTTTGTAGCTTTTTGGATTGGGTTTGTATGGACAATCTTTTCTGGGCCTGTGCATAAACCTGAAGAAAGCAGCGTTAGTCTTACGGAGTGGCTAACTGTATAGACATGACATAACA
Organism: Actenoides lindsayi; assembly: GCA_025331215.1. Lineage (NCBI taxonomy): Eukaryota > Metazoa > Chordata > Aves > Coraciiformes > Alcedinidae > Actenoides > Actenoides lindsayi. Next base: position 3,726 of record WTSP01005148.1, read on the forward strand.
CCACCTGATTGGATCACTTTTTTCCCAGTGACCGCCCAGTGATGCTAAACACACAGGGCAGATGGTGTTAAATTAGTGATGAGTTATTCAGTAGAGGGTCTGTACTTGATTTAGTGACTTGCATTCAGATTTTCCTTTGGAATCAGAACGTGGAGTTTGCTTAATGTTGAGATGTTCCATTGGTCTGCTTTTCACAGGATGCTGTGATATAAAGGGATGTGTATCCCTGCTTGGTGGGTAATGAACTATAGTTTAAAAAAAATCTCCATTAATATTAGGTAGCTAGCTTTAATAATTAAACATTTGACCTGACCTATTTAAAATACATAGCCTTATTTAGCACTTAATGCATTTGTGGTATATCTCTTAGACCGTCAGCTGTGAGTTCCCAGCAGTTCTGCAGCTCAGCTTCACAGGAGACCTCAGGTTGTACTCTCTGGTGACAAGGACCAGAATCAATAGCTGCCTCTGAAAACTTGGCTTAAGCAGTTTTTCTTGCGTTGCAGGCAGTTCTTTTGCAGCATTCATGAGATGGCACCTGATTGTTCACTGCAGCAACGAGATGCTTGAGCAGCAAGGACAGTTCTTTCTGTTCTTGAAGGGTTGTTTATCTTTTCTAGACTACATATCTGTCAGCTGTGAAACTGGCCTTGTGGATAGCCCGTGGTGTCACGTGGCTCTGGTTCTTTTTAGAGGTGGATCTAGCCTGAAGACTAAATGAGACATTAGTCCCATGGGGGGAAAAATACCATATTACCATGTAACTAAGGGCTGTCATAATGCGTACGTGTGGGGAGGCTAAATTAGAATTGCAGGAGAAGCCTAAAAGTCCTACAATGTTTGCATTGAGTTTGCAAACTTAGTATTCTTTGGCCTAGTTTCTTCTGAGTAATCATACTGAGTACTGTCTTCTGTTGGTTTTACATTTGCACTTGCTTAATTACAGGGTTAAATTAATTTAACATTTATGTGACTTTTTCTTAGGTGTTCTAGAATTCCATTTGAAACCAGGGTGCAGCTCATTTTAAAATGAGTTGTCTGGTTGAAAGATTCAAAACTGATGCAAAATCTATTCTAGCAGGGGGTGCATTGTTTGATTTTTTTTGTTTTTGAAATTGTCCTGCTGACTCAGGGTGCCCGAGGCCGGCAGGGACCTTGGGAGGTCATCTGGTCCAATCCCCTTGCTCAAGCTGGGCCACCTGGACCTAGTTGTCCAGCATTGTGTTCAGAAGCTTTTGAACATCTCCAAAGATGGAGACTCTGCCACCTTTGTGAGCAGCCTGTGCCAGTGCTCAGTCACCCTCCCAGTAGAGGAGTTTTTCCTGCTGTTCAAACAGGCCTGCTCGTGTTTCAGTTTGTGCCCATTGCTTCTGGTCCTGTCACTGGGCACCACTGAGAAGAGCCTGGCTCTGTCCTCTCTGCACACCCCTTCAGATATTTATGTACACTGATGAGACCCCCTGAGCCTCCTCTCCTCCAGACTGAAGAGCCCCAGCTTTTTCAGCCTCTGCTCATAGGAGAGATGTTCCCGTCCCTCTCATAATTTTTGTGTGCCTTTGCTGAACATTCTCCAGTAGCTCCATGTTTCTTGTACTAGGGGAGCGCACCCCTGGACCCCGTCCCTGGAGATATTCAAGGTGAGGTTGGACAAGGCTCTGAGCAGCCTGGTCTAGCTGAGGGTATCCCTGCTCACTGCAGGGGGGCTGGACTAGATGACCTTCGGAGGTCCCTTCCAGCCTGAGCCATTCTATGAAAACAAAACAAAGCAAACAAAAAAACCACAACAAAAAACCCGAACAAACAAAACCCCAAACAAACAACAAAAAAAACCCAACAAAAAACCCACAAAACCCCCAAATAAATGAAAACCAAAACAAACAAAAAAAAACCCAACAAAACCCCCTCCCAGTTTTAGGAGGTGCTTGGAAGCAGTAGCAGTGACCTGACTGCAAGCAGAAACAGCTCTGTGCTCTAGAGGTACCTGAATATCCTGACGCTGTAGGTGCAGACATCCTTATCATTGATGCGCTGCTCCAGCGCCACGCAGAGCTCAGAGGCAGCACCGCAGCCCACGAGCCGCTCTCTTGCCAAGGGTAAATCGGCCAAATTTCGCGAAGTAGCTGCCAGCTGCATAGAGAATATTTACAGATGTGTTAAAAATCGCAGCCGTTTACAACAGAATCCACACCGGTTTGAAAAGCTGATCGAGCTCAGATCTCAGTTATGTCCCAGGCAATCTGAATGCCCTGTTAACAGTCTGTGGGTCTCTATCTACCAAGAAATTACAACAGGAAATGTGTAAAGTAACTAAATTGGGTATACTGAAAGAATTGTTTGAAAATGAAAGACTGATTCTGGTGTTTGCCTGCATGTTACCTCCTCCTTCGAGGGAAATGTGACCTCTCATGTGTTTTAAAACCTTGTCCGCATGTATACAACCATATACCAATGGGAAATGAGGTGACATGCTGTGGATAAAGTGTTTTTTTGCATAATGTCTGATTTTGTAAATTTACCAGTAAGTCTTGCAAATGAATACTGATATATAATATCTATTTTGATAATAACTACACATTGCAAACTAATTTGTCTTAAAATACCGTCAAATGTGATTAAAAATGTCGAAGATTAATCAAGATCACTATTCAAACAGTGTAAAAATGAAAAGCTTGAGTCCTCAAGTTTATTTTGGAGAAACCAAAATATTTTCAGAAGATACTGTTCCATTTCAAGGAGTTTTAAGCATAAAATATCTATCACTTGTAGATACACAAAATGAATCAGCTGTTGCATATTTTGAAATGTCCTGGGTCTCTTCCAAGGTAAAGGTAATCAAATGCCAAGGTCAGACACGCAATGACATGTAAGTTAGCTGTTGATCTAAACTAGAACTTATAAAACTCATGTGGAGTCATTTAATCTAATGTGAAAATGAGAATTTTAGAAATTTTCCATATTCTAAGAGTAAGGTATTTATCTTCAACTTGGTTTTAAATGTAGTTTGTTAAGGCACAAAGACTATCTGTTCACATCGTCTCAAATCACAAAAAAAATCCTCTAGAAATTAAGTATTTTATCACTGAATTGGACTGCTTCTCCAGCGATCTGCAATTGCTCATTTTAAGGGAAAAATCTGAGAAAGAGCAGGAGGTTTTACTCATAGGATTCTATGCACTACTCTGCCCGTTCTCCAGCAGCTTTCAAGTTTGTTGTCCTACTTCAACAAATCTGACGAAAGTGTACATGTCAGTTACCACACTGTGTTCTGTAATGGAACAACAGGAGAAGAAACAATACGTCAAAATAGAGAAGCAAGGTACAGAGGGAAAAAAAGTGGTAATATGAATGTATATATCCATAATAGAACAGTTAGTACACAAGTGAGCTTTGAAGAGTACAAATGAAAAAATAATAGAAGCTATCCAGACAGTAGATGAATTCAGGAGATATTCTGACTGCTTCACACAGATGCTAATTCAGGGAGAAATGCATAACAATTTCCTTTTGCAATCCCCAACAGTCCTGATCCTTATGTTGCCACGTGAAAGATCAAATTCATACAAACAGAAAATTGAACAGCAGAGAAATGCTGTTTTTAAAGGAGAAGACATTTAAGTGCTTTTCAATTAAGGAACATGGAGCACTTGTTAAGTCTTGTCAGTGAAACTTCAAAAGCATTGGGTTTTGAATAAGCATTACCATTATTTCATATAATCAGACTGTTAGGTGAAGCAACATAAAATGAGTCAAATATGACCTTGTGGTTTCATGTCCTCTATGAAGGAAAAATAATTATTACAAACATGTTTATTCTTGCATTGTGGGACTTCAGCATAAAATCCATTGTGTAACAATGAAGGAATCAGAGAGAGACTTTATTCCCACAAAAAAAAAAAAGATGTGGTAAGATTATGTATAACACTGCCATCTGGTGATTGTGCAATTATACAGTTAAAGAATGAATAGTCCCTGTAAACTGAGATATTTCAGCTATCAGGATTAAGAGATCTCCCTCAGAGACCACTGTGACTATTTAAGGGGTTTTTCCCCTCCAATTAATTTGCTCTCTTCTCCTGAAGACTTGTATTTTTTCATTATTTCTGTATGTCACTGGATATTTGATCCTTTGCTACGAGTTAAAACATGTCACAGAAACTTCCTTTATTCTGAAGACATGAATCACAGAAGAAACTTTCTTCAATACTATATCTTTGAAAACAGAACTATTCCTACATCTGTCTATGATGAATGAACAATTAACTTACAAGGAAGAAATGTGCACATTAATGCAGATTTGTTGAAGAAACTGATACGAGAAAATCACATGGGAATTTCACAGCAACAGGAATCACTACTTTTCTCACAAGAGGAAGAAAAATGAAGTATCTGTACTACCACAGAAGAGAATACAAAGAACTGAAAGAGCAACCTCAAGGAGAGACAGTTGTCAGTACTGATTGCACAAAATACTTGAGGCCTTCTTAGAAACAGCCAGTCTATTTACAGAATCATGGAATGGTTGGGTTGGAAGGGACCTTAAAGATCACCTATTTCCAACCCCCCTGCCTTGGGCAGGGACACCTCCCACTACACCTGGTTGCTCAAAGCCCCATCCAACCTGACGTTCAAAACTTCCAGGGAGGGGGCATCTGCAACTTGTCTGTGCAACCTGTTCCAGTGTCTCACAACTCTCGCAGTAAAGAATTTCTTCCTTATGTCTGATCTAAATCTATCCTCTTTCAGTTTGAAGCCATTATTACCGATACTCCTATCAATACATGCCTTTGAAAAAATGCTCTCTTCAGCTTACAAACTGTACAAAACAGTTTTGCTACACTTCCAATCATATTGAAAACAGCAGAGGTAATAATGACCAAAAAAAAGGTATAAAATTTAACATTTTCCTTTCACACATTCGCAAATTAAACCCTTGATTAAAAAACCTGAATGTATCCACATACAAACAATGGAAGAAAAACTTCTGCAAAGTTTTAGGGAATTTCAGACAGCTAGTGAAACTGCTGAAAATAATCTGATTCATTAGTTTTATTACTTGGATATCATTTCTTATTTTTAAATGTCCCAACTGGCAAAAGCTTCTTCTTATATCTATTTAACATAAATTTCCATCTTTTTCTACTTAACAGGATTCCCATTATACGCATTATATGATTAATGCCAACAGCAGCCAGTAAATGTCAGTAAGTAATATGTTTTGCTTTTAGCCAGCTCCTTCCTGCTCTCAGAAGGCTAAATATTTCTAAACTATATAGACATGAAAAGAGATAGAGGATATAGATCTCTAATTTAGGTATTAAAATGCCTACCAAAACTACAACCAAAATTTCCACTCACTGAAATGACAGCACAGCTTCCATATGTGAGGCATCATACTCTACCTTCACATAAGTTTACTTTCCTTACACTTTAGGTATTTAAAATCTATAACCTTGCAAATTACACTGAGAGCAGAATCTATTCTGGACCCCCAATCCCTCCTCCATACTTTTCAAAGGGGAGTTTCTAACTAAACTGATATCCTAAGGCAGAATTACAGTATTATTGGGAGCTACAACACCTATCTAAGCAGCATTGAAGAAAAGTATAGTCATTAAAATCTTGCTTACATGCAGACCTGAAGTTTGTACACCTTCTCTGGAAAAAAAGAAGGCTTGGAAATCCCATATACAACATCTGTATAGAATATAAGGTATGATATCAACAAAACAGCACAGATGATTTTGGAATTGTTTGGAGAATTCACAGCACTACAAGGAAGTTAACCTTCCCAATTCTAAAGACAGAAGTGTATAAAAGAGAATTTTGTGATTCATATAGAAACTTATTGATGACAGGACCAGACAGGAAAGAAAATAGGAACATGACAAGCACCATATTTCCAGTTTCATGATATATTGTCCCAGTCTTTAGCAGTTTGTCACTTCAGGACTTCCTCAGTGAAACTAAGTATTAAGCCACATAATTTCATTCAGTGCTCTGTAGCATCTCTCATCAGTTTATGTTTGTAGTAAGATTATATACACTATTCTGGACAGACATACTTCATAGCTCCACTAAAATAAATTACATCATCACATTACTATTACTGATTTTTGTCTGTTTATCTGCTTTCTTATATAATTTCAAGTAGTAAAAAATCCCTTGTTTGCAAATTAGTAGAGAATTAAAGAAATCTGGCATACCTCAGTGTAAACACTACCTCAGAAAGCTCAGCAATATATTTTCCTGTGAAGTTCCCAAAAGCTTACAATCATACCATTTGCTTATTTTTATATCAATAATTCCCAGGACAAATGCTAGGAACCTACCTGGCAAATCCTTGACAAATAAAAAAATGCCACGATTTATACATAACTTAAGATTTAGCTACATGACTAATTTATTTTTTTTTTCTTCTAAAACACTAAGGTTTAAACAGTTTTAGGGCAAAGGATGTTTCATAGTCACCGCTCATCAAGCTACCTCATGTATGAAAAGATAGTTTTGAGCCTCCTGCCCTCAAAAAGATTAAAAAAATGCTGTCTTTTACAGCTACCTTTTCCTTACAGTTCTTCAAAAACACTGAAAAAAAAAGTCGTTATATGTTCCTGTGCATTTTAAAAAATGCATTATTCTTGTAATAAAAAGCTTTTTGGAACCTCCTAGAGTATTGCAGAAGCAGTTTGTATTTATTATTTCAGTTTAGAGGATTTAGATGGGGAACACATTTTTGTCTGCTTATTATAACATCCAGAACATTGTCAGCACCATAAAGTAGTAACACGAAACTGGCTTTATTAGGTACCTAAAAATATTTCTATTTGCGTCAGAATTTCTAAAGCCTTTAAAATTGACTAAAAAAAAACCCTAAAGTAATTAAATTTAGGTCCTGAACAACTTCATGTAAATGTCTTAAAAAGAAGTCTGTTCAAATATAGGTATACATTAGTCAGCTGCATACAGGGTTAGCTTATCTCTTCTAATTAAATACTTAATTCGTCCTTGAAGTACATACTTTTAGAAAAACATGTAAATGCTAACCTGGACTAATAGGTGGCCCAAGTTGGAGAAATTTGTGTCATTTTCTTTTATATTGTTAATCTGCTTCAATAATTGCATCAACGTTTCAACAGCTCCCTTGTTGACCATTTCGTTAAGGAGTACTACATTTCCAGACATGAATTTTATAGCTCCCATGCAATACAGAAAAGCTTCATTGTTTTTTCGTAGATCTTCAGTTCTCAGGACCTCCAACAAACAATCTAAAAGGAAAATCATTATTCAGAAAGCCTAATATTAACATTGATATTTGGTATAGTCCAGTCATTGAAGAGATTAACAACTGTGGAAAACCAGTCAGAGTGAACTCTCACATTTCTAAGAAGTAGGCTAGAAAAATTGGGTATTTGGATTGAAACCAAGAAACAATTATTGATGAATAACAAAATGGGTCTGACTTTTGTTATCCCAGGCTTCAAGACTCAGAACCAGTTGTAAACACATAGCAGTAACCATTGAAATCCTCAGTCAAGATATGCAAAAAGTGATTGTGTGTGCCCGGAATTTTGTGTACTAAACTTGAGACATTATAAAGAGGTTTATTCTCATTACTTCCTTAAAAATAAAATGTCTTAAAGCATCTCTAATGGAGCACTAAATGCACAGGTGCCTAATTAAAATCTCACATTTGAAGTCTGTTTGCACCTTTTTTTAGTTTTACTGAATTTCATGTAGGTAAAGTTACTGTAAAAGTTATGCTGTCAGGTATGTGAAATGTTAAAATTAATAGTTATTAGCATAAGCCCAATGTATCTTTCGTAGCCAGGTTTGGTGGGTGAATTCTGAATTTGGTGAGTGCATCTTAAATAAATAAGTAATCCTAACCAATTTTATACTTTTGAATTTTTAGTAACTGATTGAAGCTGGTATTCACTTCTGCTTCCTGTGTTCCAACCAGCTGAAAAAACCATTTTCCCATTTCATTAAACTTAAGAGATTTCTCGAGTTTTTTTCTGTGTCAACTGAAGTTGAAACTTTCTCCAAGCATATGGGGTATATACAGATGAAGTACACACACTCTAGGCTCTTGCCCAAACTCTCACCCTCACCAACTGCCTCACGGTCAGCTAAACCACTTGGGTTGTAGCAACGTGAGAAATCACTTTTGGGTCCCTGCTCCACTCAAGTTTCAAACAGGGTCTTGAACTGTAGCTGTCTATTTTGGGATTAACAGTAAATTTTTTTTCTTCTACTGCACCTGCTCCACTGCATGTAAATCGTTCACAGGATCAGAAGAAGAAAAAAAATACTGAATCTATAATCCAGTGACTGCAACAGGAATCTGGGTAATTATTATAACCCAGGTTCATGTCTTTGGTCTGGATAAGGTGAGTCCAAAACATAGGCAGTAAATAAACCAACAGTAAATAAACCAATATACAAACAAACTTCTACCAAAAATGTTTTTTCCTTCACTATTTTTTAAAATACAGGGAAAGAAGAGCAAGTGAAAAGTGAAATGGGATCAAAAAAGACAATGTGTGTGGGTTGGATTTTTTTTTTTGGGGGGGGGGGGGAGGGGGGGAAGAGGGGGGGCGGTGGGCGTGTGAGGTTGTTGTTGTTGGTGGTTGGGTGTGTTGATGGGGGGGCGTGGTGGACGGCTGGAAACTTGTTCCAATTTTTGTGTGATGCTAATCTCTACAAAACTGTAATTTTCAGCATCCAAATTCAGTTTGGATTGCAAATTCAGTTTGGAGCAACTCTAGCTGTTCTCTTTTTTCAGAGTTCTTTCCTGTTGATCTTACTACTGGAAAGGCTTATCTGGTCTTTATTTCTGACAACACTCACATAAAACGAAACTAAACTTCAAGACTATGCATACTCTATTTGAGTATGATATACATATATGCTTTAACTTACACACATGCAATAAATGCTTGCAAGGTCAAGGCCTATGTTAATAAAACATAATGAAGTTTTAATGAAAGGAATGACCATCAATTGATACCGAGTATCATTCATACACTGTCATTTTCTTCATATTCCTCATATTTGCAAGATGTTATATGGAGTACATAAATATAGTTACAATCACAAAAGAGATCTTAGAGCCATTGATGACAGTTCCCCAAAACCACTGGCTCAATGTGCATCAGCAGCTAAAAAAAGCCAATGATTGTTCTCAATATCCTTCTTGCTGATGGCCAGCAACACAGCATTGTTTAGCCTCTATAAAATTCAGTGCAGACATATCTTGATTTCTACAGATGTTTTTTTTTCTGTACATCTCATCTACTGGATCTGGAGAAGGTACAGAGAAGGGTTACTAAAACAACTGAGAGAATGACACAACATCCTTTCAAAGAGGGACATAGAAGTCTGAGATGCTTCAGTCTGAAAAGGAGCAGGCAGAGATACATGTTATGACTGCAGTCTGAAAAATCATGAAGGTAAAGGGTAAGCTGACTTAGAAATCCTGCAAAGCTACAAGCAGGGACATAATGAAAAGTAGGTAGGTTTAAAACAGCAGATAGAGAACTTCTGGAATATGTTGCTCTGAGATTGTAGAAGCAGACAGAATCATAGAATCACTGTGGTTGGAAAAGACCTTTAATATCATCAAGTCCAATCATTATCTACTCTACCAGGGCCACTATTACACCATATCCTTAAGCATCATACCTAGATGGCTTTTAAATACATCCAGGGATGGCAACTCAACCAGTTTCCTGGGCAGCCTGTTCCAGTCTTTGATAACCCTTTCAGTATAAAAGTTTTTCCTTATGTCCAACCTAAACATCCCCTGGCACAACTTGATGCCATTTCCTCTTGTCCTATCAGTTGTGACTTGGGAGGAGAGACCAACACCCACCTCTGTACAGTCTCCTTTCAGGTAGTTGCAGAGAGCAATAAGGTCACCCCTCAGCCTCCTTTTCTTCACAATAAACAAGTCCAGCTTCCTCAGCCACCCCCATAAGACATTCTCAAGACCCTTTACCAGCTTCATTACCCTTCTCTGGACCCTTCTCCAGCACCTCAATGTCTTTCTTATACTGTGGTACCTGAAACTGAACACAGTACTCAAGGTGCAGCCTCAGCAGTGCCAAGTACAGTGGGACAATCACTTCTCTAGTCCTTCTGGCCACATTGTTCCTGATGCAGGCCAGGATGCCATTGGAATCAGAAAGTTCAAAAAGGAATTAGGTAAATTAATTAATAAAATATCTATAAACAGAGACTAAAAAGGATTAGGCAGGGATGCACCATCTAATCTCTGTAGAACATAGTATTTCTGGATGCTGAAGCAGTACAGGGGAAACAGATCACAGAAAACTCATAGGCTTCCATGGTCTCCCTAAACAGCATCCCCTATCACCATCACTAGACACAGAATACTGGACTAGATGGACCGTTAGTTTGACCTAATCGGCAATTTTTAGTTTGCGACTAAGTTAACTCAAACAATATTTCTTGAAAGATGATCAATCTAGCTATTAAATTTCAACATCTAACTTATATACAAGAACAGAATACATACCAAGTAGTCTATCATTTTGAACAATGTAATCGTTTTTTTCATTCCTGCAAATTTTAAATGCAAGCTTGCAAACACCGAGAAGATTTTTTCCACCCACTTTCATCTGCAAAGAAAGTAAAAGACATAAAAACCACAACTGAAATCTACATAGAAAAATGCACCATAACATTTTACAAGTTCAGACACCGTGGCAAATTTGTATTCTCACAGAACTATTAAATTCCAGCTGAAACCCTGCCAGTAGCCTGAGCCAAACTAAAAAGTCTGTAGTGTTAAATGACTCTGAAACCTAGCTAGTCTAATCTCTATTTAGCAAACTGGACTGACTGAAAATAACATAATATATATACTTTTAATGTATTTTCCGCAGGTAGTATATCAATAACTTGCACTTTTTTTTTCTCTAATTCACTCTTACAAAGAAATTCTGCACAGGATTCACTGGCTTGGCATCTGTGGCCATATCACAGGGAACTCCAGTATAACAGTACATTTCCTAAAGAAAGTTATACTCATATATCAGAAAACAAGATCTTATGATGTACTAATGGTCACTGAGAGATCATGAAGGATAAGTAAAAGTGTTGAAAATACAATGATAAATCTCTTCCTTTGCTCTGTATTTCAAGGGCAATTTATTCTCTTGTTCATGATTTTTAAGAGACTTCACAGAAAACTGTCTGTAACAAAACTTTTTTTTTTTAAATAAGCACCACTTAACATCTACGTAACATCTGAATATATAACTATATCTCCTTTAAAATAACACATACTACCTTAAAGGAGAACCCCCCTAACATACACATATTACTACAATGTCTACAACACAGTGCTAGCTGGTATCCTTTCACCAAGTTTAAAAGCACTAACCTAATTGAGATTTTTCATCAGAAATACTAAAGAAACATTTACTTGCTTTCTAAACAAAAAACTGTTTGGGTATTTTCAAATAAAGGTATTTAATAAAGTTAAGATATCATCCAAAAACTAAGATTTATTTCCATGTGTAATTTTTTAAATTATTGTTTTGTTTAAATCCCTGCATGTGTATACTAGCTTAGGACACTGTCTGTTTCCCATACCTATACAATATTCCTACCACCATATACAAGCTATCCTATTTTGTGTCCCTTCTTCCTCTCCCAGATGTAATTTCTCTGCAAAAAATAGGCTTCAGCAAGTGCTGATGAGGATGAATTGGAGACTAGTATCTGTATAGCAAGAAATTTTGCTTAGGAAAGTGTTAGTTTAGATACAGTTTAAAAGTTTGAAATGAAAAATTAAATGCAAGTTGTAATTCACAATTCTGAGCTTCACATTCTACCAAACAGCGTTTTAAAACACTTACAGACAGAATAATCTTTGCCAGCTTCAGGCAAAGTGGATCTGAATCAATGTCTACAAGTTTATATAATGTCTTCAGAAGGACACTTCTTCCTTTAAATGTTTTTCCAAGCATATTTCCTTCATCCAAGGCTTGATAGAGGTTGGTGCAAGCCAGACAAAGATTTTCGATATTGCTGTCTACTTGAAGGGGATGGGAAAGAAGAGGAAAAAATAATAATCATCAGTGCCACCTTGTCCAGAGCATCTCAATAGATGAAGACACAGGAGATCAAAATAAAGAATGGGTTGCACTACAACAAAAATAAGGTGCTCAATAAATCTCTTAAAATGACAACACATTCCTCAGAAACAGGTTTATGCTGCTCTTTCAAAAAGAAGAGACTCAAGACAATAAATCACAGAGTCAAAATAATGCCTAAAGCTAAAATGAAACTCACCTTTAATGCTTAATAATCAGCTTGACCGAATGTCTACCAGGAAACTGAGAACCTGAACATATTCTTTAAAGAGGTCCACCAAACATTGTATGTGAAGAGACAGTTGAGAAATATTTTTCTGCCCATATACATAACCTAATATATCAAACCTTGCTGGGATTAGGAAGAGGTGAATGTGAAAACTTGTTAGAAGTCTCCAGTGCACAGTAGTGGTGCAAGATATATTTCAGTTGACTGTTGGCCTATTGACAAAATAGTCATCTACCTCCTAACCTGAGTCCCCCCAGACCCTATTTTAAAAAAATACAAAAATAAAACCGGCAGTAAGCCATTACAAAATCTGCATCTCAACCAAAACAGAATCACATACATGCTTGCTTTAGAGAGAAAAAGTCTTGCCTATTTTTAAATTTCAAGAGTGAGGTGTTTGGTTTGGATTTCGGTTTTGTTTTTGTGGTATTTTTTCCTTGTATTTGCTTTTGCCTGTAAGGTGACAATAACAAGGCACCATATAAACCCACTTACTCTGCATTTACTCAGGATGTATTTCAAAACTGAAATAGAGTCATATTCAAAAACACTTGTGATAAAATATATATGGACAGGAAATGACGACAGAAAACAATGTATCTAAGGCCCCAAACCTGTAGGCAGATACAAGGACCCACCCCTCATGCTGAACAGTCCCTGGAAGCTCTCAATTTGCAATCATCACACTCAAGGAACAGTAATGACTATTCCATTTCTACTCCCATCATGACCAAAAATTTAACATGGTTCTAAATCCTCTGCTCCAGTAAAAACAGTGAAACAGAAGTGGCAAGGAACCAAAATTGAAAGGTCTCCATTGCATTTCATCAAAATTAACAGCAGCAACAAAAATTCTTCATCACACATCCTATGGGACGTTTTTTAAGTTTATCCTCCCTCGAGTACTGGAATGTAACAAAATAAAGTACTTTCTCCTCAAGAGAGACTGTAGGGTTCTATTTGGTTTTGTCATATAACCATCAGCTCAAGCACAAAGACATTCATAAGATTTTAGAAAACAATTAAGTTCCATGTTAGACTTCAGGTTTCGTTTTGAGTGGCAAGTTTACTGCAAATATTTTTGAGGAAGAAAAAGACTTTTCTATTAATATATAAAAACCTAAATGTGATCTAAGTGCAGGGAATTAGCTGAAAAGTATGAAGCAAGTGACTGCGCACAAAATTAAAAATACTGAATTATCAACAGACCCACTCAAAACATTAAAATTATGGAATTCTAATATTAATTATGATACAAAAAGAAGTCAATTGTGCAGTAACCGACCTAAATAAAGCAATGTAACCTGCAGCTGCATGAGACAATGGTGCAGTTCAGTTAGAATCTGTATGAATTTTCAGGAAGCAGCAAAACTCTTAATTTTAAGGTTTTGTAGTAATACAGTCAATCAACTGTTGTGAAAGTATCGTTAGATAATTTCATCTATTATTAGAATAACTAAGCCATAATCAAGTTTTTAAAAAAAAAAAACCTAAAAAAACCCAATACACTAACCAAATCAAGTAAAGACTGAGAAAAAGGGGCATGAAAATTGATTTTTCTTAGTTACACTCATGATGAGGGAAAGACATGATTAGGTTTTTACCTCTAAATAATATTTTGCTTACCTATAAGGAACATCTCACTATGTAAAACTTTAACTCAGTGGTTTATATTTGACAGTCTCAGCATTAAGTAAGGAAAATGTGAAGTTGCAGACCTGTTTTCAAATTTCCCAATAACTGCTTTCCTACACATCATTGACAGATGTGGGAATAAGAATTTTGTCTTTTTAAAAATAATGATGTATTTTGGGAATCACTCAGTACTGTGCAGGTTTTTCATACTCATCAACATCTGCAAAATTATACACACACAAAAAAAATTTCTGAAGCTGTACCATGCTATAATGAACACTGCAAAGGATCCTGTAAAATGGAATCAATCCCCTAATTTCGCACTCACTTTAACCAGTTGTAAAACCAAAACTACTTTCTATATTCCTACCATTCACATATATATAACATCTATAGAAGGCAACCAAACAACTGTTTGAATGAAACATTAAAAGGGATTTCAGATTTCTATCTTTCAGGACATACTTAATTTACTCAATTTTGCTTCAATATTCTGGGTCATTACATACTTTTCTGAGACATCTAACTCTTTAGGCACAAATCATTATGATTTCCTTACTTTTCTAAAATTAACTGAGACCTTCAATACAGTCTATGCTTAAAACAGTGAATCTGTGCTGTATCTTAATCTTAAAATTATTACCTCATCACTGACTGCTAAGCTGGCAGAGCTATGTTGTCTAAAATATGGTAATTTAATCAGACAAGATCTCTAAACCAGTAATTTAATTTTTTGTAATTTTATTTTTTTAAACAGAATCACAGAATGATTGAGGTTGGAAAGGACCTCTGGAGGTCATCGGGTCCAACCCCCCCCCTGCTCAACTGGGTCCACCTGGAGACAGTTGCCCAGGCCAGTTTTACACTACAAAGTCACTGAACATATTGAAAGCATAAAAGGCTACACAGTCCAACTATTGTTATTCCTTTGTAGTAAACACAAATAAGTCCCATGTTTCCTGCAGGAAATAGTACATATGCTACACCCTTCCAAGAATAGTGTTACCCACCTTTTTCCAGTTCATGCAGAATTGGTAGGATCTTTATATTCCAAAAGATTTCTTCCTCTTCCGATTCATTCGTTCTTTTTTCATCCTCTAAGCCTTCAAAATACATTCAAAACAAAAGTACATATTCAGTGAAGGTTTCAACTTCTACGCAAATAAACAGCTACAAATACTTTATTCATCAGTAAAAAAAAAAAATAAAAAATCTACAAATGTCACACTTTGCTATATTCTGGGTTCTTGTACCTCTTCAGGATTTTGGGTTTATTTACATTTTCTGAAAAACAAAAAATTCAAACAAAACTAGATGGATGTTTTGATATGTAAAGCTGTACTGTAAAGCCAGATTTGTTTTTGTTTGCTGACATTAATGTTTCACTTGATTGCTGAATTGCAAGGTAATGACTACTTCTACATCAACATGCCCTACTATTTTTCAGCTCTGTGTCCACGTGACAGCTTATTCTGTGTTAAAAAAATATCCATACTACAGACAATCCTCTAGGATTGTACAATTTTATCTAGCACACATGCACAATATTACACTAAGCTTGGTTAACTGACTCTTTGGTCAGTTAGGGAAAAATAGTCTTGTTAGTACATGCTGTTAGCAATTCTAACCACTTCATACAATTAGTTTTGAAAACTTCCCGACTAAGTTTTTGTAAAGTGAATGTTTTCCTACTATTCTTTGTTACATTAAAACATTTCTCACACGGCACCGTGGAAAATGCCTAGCAAACTACAGATATCTGAAAGATGTTTTGCCTCCAATAAACATGTCAGAAACCTTGAAGGCAATAACCTCTCAGTTTTCTTGGCCACCATCAAGCAATTTCCTCCACAGTGACTCAGAACGAGCTACTGTTTGTTATCAGAAACCTTTTCCACTTCACAAAGAGAAGTTTTAAAAAATATTTGAGCTTTTTTTATACTTTGCTATGAAAAGACAGCAAAAGTCTACCAGCAGATTAAAAACTCGTAGATCAAAATATCTGGAATTCTGGAAACAAGACTAGGAGAGTCGATCTGTTCTCAGATTGGACAAGGGAGTTGGTGAAACATGTTTTATTAAAAAATGGATTCCAGGACTGACTTTCATATGGACGCAATATCACTGGCAATTATTCCATCTTGCTGAACATCCTTTACACATTCATCTGGCACTATGTGAAGTTACAGCATTCTGGTCTTGACCATTGACCCGCTACAGCTGAAGTGCCAGAGCTTATGTGCAACTTGAATTTTAAAGATTTAAAAATTGCTTACAAAGGTGCGTGTAGGTATATTTTTGGAGTTCAAGATTAGGGCAAGCTCCTTATCTTGCAGGCAACCGAAGCTCTTATTATAAAGATGAGGTTTGGTTTGTTGGGTTTTGTTTAGTTTGTTGTTTTGGGTTTTTTTAAATAGAGAAATACAAGTCACACAATTCCACTAAATAACATGAAGAAAACCATTAAGACTAGAATATGTACATTTTTTTAAGGTGCTGGGTTTGTCAGAAAGTGTCTCCTACTGTTCATTAATAGCTCTTGCATTTAAACTACAGTGTAAATTCTTAACATTATCATTAGCAAACACAAAAAATGCTGTACTACATGAGAACACTGATATTGAGAGGCTTGCATCATAAGAACAGTGTCTCAGACCTTAAGAAATGACTGTCTAACGAGCATTATTTGGAACAGTGACACATTAAAAATTTCTTGACTAATATAAAAGCTTAGTCTTTAAAAAAAACCAAAAATCCAGACTATGCATCTGTATTAACTGTCTACCTATATTTTAGACAGAATAAACCTATCAGTTATATCTATTCCAACAGATGATGCAAAAATGCTGCTGGTTCATAAGTAATGCACTGGGATGTTATTACAATAACTAGACATTGTTGGTGTGTTCATATATACATATCGGTATAAGTACATGCTATTGAGTAATATAATTACTTCTTTTGCACACCTTTTTTATATTCTAATACAAATGAGTTAGTATTATCTAGACCAATGAGTTGCTTAATTAATAAAACACTATGCAGCATTTGCAGTAAAGTGAAAATTCTGCTCCAGATAAAGTACGAGCACAGCTGAGATGAGAACGCTAGAATAGTTTGCACAGTTCCTTCCTACCACAAAACCCACATACTGACTCCTTTTCTTTCCAATTTGTAGCTACCTCTGTTATACTGAAAGATGGCACTGACTTTCTAACTACATACATGCTTAACTTTATTAAGGAAGAATAGTTTATACGTGTATTTGCACCCATGACCAAACTTCTCACTAGAAAAAAAACCCTAGAAAACAAAACCCTTCAATTTTTAGTTCAGAACTAAAAGAACTGATTTTTTGTGCCACTCTGCTGCACTTGTCTCACACTGATCAGAAAAATATAGCACCTAAAAGCCACAATGGCATACTTTTAAAAAATAAATATCTCTTGCAACAAGGTGGAGAAAAAAAAAAAAGATAATCAGCTTTTATGAAACAATATTAAGCCTAGCAATAAGAATAAACAGGAAATACATAATTACAAAGAAAAGCAACGTTAATAAATTGTAAACTTGAATGTGTCTCAGTCCCAGGAGGTTTTTAAGGTGCTAATGAAAAGTTATGGCACTAGCTGTATTAAAAATATTACAGAAGCTGTCACGAACATTCTTAATTGAGCGAATCACAATTCAGCAGCAAAAATACCCACGCAAAAGAATTCAGCAAGTTGAAGTTCATTGTCTCAGTTTTTCATAGGTCTTAACCACAGCTTTGTATTATGGTCAAAAAAAAAAAAAAAAAAAAAAAAAAAGAAAAAAATTCACTAATCAGTCTACATTTATTGGTTGCTGTTTTTAGCATGTAAATACAAGAGCCTTAGCAACACTGAGCTTTCAAAAGCTGTGTACTGCCTGATTTATCATGTAGCCTTTTCATGGAATACTGAGTGGCTACAAATATATCAATACTAAAACAGTGTACCTCTTCTCTAAAATGTGAAAGCATAAACACAAGCCATATCAGAAAACAGAAATAATCTTTAAATGAACACTCCCCCCAAGACTTCACTATAGAGAAGAAATGATTGAGAGTTCCTGCTGCTATCCCACTGTTTATTCTGGGAATAAAGATGAAGTATGCACAAACTAAGGAAGCTACATAATGTTAAAAAAAGTAGGTATAAAAAAAAGACAACCCTAATAACACACATTACTTTTTCATTAAATTAAAAGGCTTACAAACAGAGAAAATATAGCCCCACAGAATACTAACTCCCGTGACATGGTAAATACTCTCAGTTCCTCTGAAGGAAATGAAAGCTGAGCACATTACAGCCTTCAGCAGAATGATCCGGAATGATGCAACTTCTCAGTTCTAGAAAAATAGTAATACAGCATAATAATAGTAGAGTAGAAACTTCAGGTTTCCATACCAGGCACTCAAGTATGCACTTGCCATATATGAAACATGCCAGCTATAAGGAAATATTAATTAAAATCTGTTATGTAATGTAAAGTTATCAAAATGCATCCCTACAGAGCAATCCAGAACCTGTATCTTCAGCTAATATAGCCTAGCATAACTTCATTACTTTCTGTGCAACTATGCCAGTTTACAAAAAGTGATGGGCAAACAGTCTTAAGAATTTGCCAATTCATTAAGTGTCCTTATGGGAAAAACAAGAAAGAAGTTATTGACAGATTTTTAGAGGGAAGATATCTTGAATATTGTTTCTCTTCACCAACAACAATAAAAAAAAAGAACCAAAACAATAGAAAACCAAAAATACTGTTCAGTGAATAAAGAAGAAAAAGATCTTCAAATCACAAAATGCAGATTATTTCTGATTGTATTTTGCCTTCTTTGACTAGAGATAGAAATGCCTCATGAAGTACCTGTTACTCGTCTCTTCCAGCCTGTACTCCTCAGCCATGGTGAACTTGTGTCAGGCTTTTTCATCTGGTCACTAAAAGGCATAGACACACAAAATATATCAGAATACAATGCTCAAAACACTTCTTTCTTCACGTGCACTCAGAATGAGATCTGCATATTAATAACTAATTGGAAAAGATATTTTATTTTTCTTATTTAATGGCTTATCTGGTCATTAAAAACGACAGTATGTGTTACAGAAAGCTCCTTCAGAAATACTGACATATTTACACCACAAGAGGTCACCATTATGGAACACAAAAAGCATTTCCACTTCTACAATAAAACTGAAAGCTGAACTAAACTAAACTCAGAAAGAGCCAATTTTTATTTTACCATCAGTTTCATTAACTGAATATAAACTCAACTAGCTTAAGACTGTAAGTTCATCCACCCGCAAGGGCATTGATTTGTACTGATAGAATTAACATTTTAAAAAGATTTAATGAGAAGAATTTTCAAAAGAAACGAACACTTCAGTAACCTTTAATGTAAGTATTAGAATTTCCATACCTGCCTGTGAACAATTGCTAGCTGTGTAATGGTCACTAGTTCTGTTAATACAAGAAATGTGTATGTTGTGATTCCTTTGTAAAGCAACGGTGAACAATGCCATTAATTCCTGCTGATTGTATGATTGGTCTTTCTTTGGCCAAAGGGAACAACTACATATATCTGGGATAAATCTATTCTGTTTGCCTATCGACACACTCAAGAAGCACTGATCTAAAAGAAATATACAAGATGTAGACTCTTTGCTGTTAAACAGGAAATCTTTCCTCCTTTAAATTCTCTACTAAAGACAAAGGTCTTAATACGGGGTTTCTATTTTCAACGTATGTTCAATTTAACACTTCTTATTCCATTTATAGCTCAAGTATCAAACACAACCTAATTTAAATTTCCTTCTAAAGATAACAGTAGTGTGTTCGCAATGTTATTTCAATTTCTTTTTAACCTGTTAATTTAGTTGCTATAAAGCTTAAAGCTAAAACTGTTGTTCAACTGGTTTGCTGGATTTGCACCTAAATCCTGGCTGCCAGTCCAGACAGAAGATGGAAGTCGTCCCATCAACAGATGGAGACAGAATAAAAGACAAAGGTCTTGTAAGATCACTTCCCTACAAAAGGGACAGGATAGCTCACTGTGATCAGTCAAAAATTTCCCAAGCAGTCATATTACAGAGGAACACTTGCTTCATTATGGCTAACAGCAAATAATGCTTTCTTTTTACAGCATGAGGATATCAGTGCTCTGAAATCCAAATGCTTACACAAACTATCTTGAAATTATGTCTGCTCATATACAGCAATTCCTACTCCTCTGGGGAAGCAATGATAAAAAAAAAAAAAAAAAAAAGACAAGTGACTGCATCTCTAGAAGACTGACATCTATAAGAAAGGGGTTTCTATAGTACTCACTAAATACAGTTCAGTGTATTAATAGAAAACAAAATCTGGTTCCATTTCTGCGAATACCTTGTCCTACAAACTTTAAAAGTTTAAGAAATTATTCTACAAGGTTCAGTCATCCCTGAAATCAAGACTATAACCTGAAAGGACACTGGAAAAGCACGAGAATAACAACTTCAGTCACCTAATACTAAACCAGCTATATTCAGAAATCAGTATCTTCTGAATTATATGCAGGCATGATGACACTATCTGCCTATATGAATATGGATGCCTGAGTTTGCTTTCCTCAGAAAAAGAGTTTTGTAACTGTGCCTCTTCTCCTAAAATATAAATCCTAAGATGAATCCAAGAAACCTCAACAAAGACAATCCAACAAGTTTTGTAGGAAACAAAAGCAGCTGAATAGAAAAGACACTGAAGCAAAGGATGTGGTAACCTGAACACTTACCAGATAGAAACATCACATATGAGAGATAAAACGTAAGACCATGTCAAAGTCTGAAAAAAAGCTGGGTTGGAGCATGTGATTTTTTCAACACCAGTATCAACCAGTTTGGGGACCTACTTGAGTAGGAAAGCAGATTTCTGTACTGTTGGCATTCACAGAACTATCTGTACTTTTACGAAACATCCTCTTAAATTAAACAGCTTAACTGGAACTCTCAATATTTTCAGAAAAAGAATACACCGAGTACATACATAAATGAGAATGACCAGTGGGCAGGCTCATCTGTAGGGAATATGTACCATTTATGAATTTTGTGAGATATATAAAATCCCTTTAGGTTATCTTTACCATGCTCCCAATTCCATTTTAGTTAAAGGCTTTTGTTTCTTTGTTATATTTTCACTTTCATGTAGGGCTGAAACTTAAGCAGCAATATCTTGTTAAGAACTATGCAGTTAAAATGTAATCAACCTACTCTAAAAAATAAGTTACCTACTATTGAAGGGAATTGGCTTGTCAAGAGAGTGGTTGCCTTGGAAACAAAGTCAATTGGCAGAAATCTGATCATCTGATAAGGGACTCATCAAGAAATCAACTGACAGAGGCTCTGATGATTTACAGAGGAAAAAAATCTTGGCAACTGAATCATCTCTTTCCTTCTTATATAAGGCAGATCACAGTAGCTCCTGTGAGAAACGCTGCTTTCTTGAATGTACATAGACCATGAGGACTTCCAAAACTAAGGTGAGCCAGCACTGCAGTAGCATGTTCAGTGTTTTACCCTGGTGAAAGAATGTATCATTAAGTGAAAGTAGCATTTACTCAGAATCTCTGCATATTTAGGTATTTACTTGCTTGTTCTTGCCACGAGTGTCTTGTTAACGGTAAATCTGCAAACTCCCACCTTCGGTGGTATTCCAGGGAAAACTGCATTTCTAAGAACTTCATCACAGAGACAAAGAATTGGGCTAGTTCTCTCCAAAGAAGCTGCACACAACAGCAAGCTCCGATTCCCAAATGTCAGTGTAAGATCCCAATAGAGGAACAGTACTTGGGCTCTTTCCTCATACTGCGGAGCCTGAAACATCTGAGAATCTGGCTCCTCTGTACTTGTAAAACAGTCTGGCAATGGGACGGAATTTTAGGCCACACCTTTCCATACAGCTAGACCCTTAGCATGGTCCCTGTTATGGTTTTGGCCCAAGAAAGGTTCTACTTTCCTCAACAAATGCCTGGGCATGAGGCACAGAGGTAGGGACATTCCCAGCCAATACTTACTGTAAGGTAGGGAGGGGGTTAAAAATGCTTTCATTGTTTTAACATAACCCATGATACAGCAGTTGGCCACCAGGCCAGAGAATAACTCCTTTGTTTGATTTTTATTAATTATTAGCAGAGAAACAGCCCTGCTGCTCCATCAATTATTTAGTTACCAGTTAAGAGGGACACATAGCCTAATATTAACAAGTTAATGCTTCCCTACAGAATTGTCTCTAACAACCACCTTTGATCAGTGAGGTAGTAAAACTTAGCTAGGAAGGAAAAAGAACATGATTATCTTTTCTGAATTGCTGAACTTGAAGGCATACCCTCTCGACACTACCCTCTCCTCCCCTCATGGTAAGGTTATTATAACATCTACATTTCTTACAACTTGGGGAGGCAGAACTAGAAAATACGGAAGTGGGAGAAGAACAGAGGAGCACAGTAACTGAGATAGTGCAATAAAGGATGAAGATTATGTTGGCTAGTTTTCAAAAAGTAGGAATAACAGGAAATGAACAAAAGATAAGTGCAGTAGGTATGGAAAACACCATAAGACCCATTCTATCTGCATGTGCCAAGGTCTCACATGACATTGCTCCTCCAGAGATTACAGGCCTCCTCTCTTGCACCCACGTAAACTGTATCTGTGGACTCTCTCTTGAAGCGAAGATAGGAACTAGGACTATCCCATGTAAACTGGAATCTAAACATAGCCTTACAAAGGCAGAGAGCTACCAGACAGTGCATAGCGTGCCCTGAGTAAACACTGTAAGGAAGCCAGACACAGCAGAGACTAGCTGGTGTCCGGCAATAGGTTGATTTTCCATTTTTAAACAAGGAAATAAAAATGAATTACCAATGTTGTGATCCAGAAGATAACAAGATTCTGCAAAGCACCCTTAACTTTATGTTTATAGGGATCCTTTCTTGGTGAATTCTACATGACCGCTTAAGGCAACTTCTTGAGAGAGGGAAGATGTGAAGACATCAGAAGAACCAAACTGTTTTCCACTGACAGAAATAGAAGGAATATTAAGCTTAACATCCAAGTACTTTATGGACACTGACAACAAAACACCATTTTCTCTCAGTCAGCTCCACACAAAACTTTCCAAATAGTAGTAAATGTCAAACATTAGAAACATTTAAACCAGAAAAGGTAATGGGGAAGATACTGGGAAAGACACACAGCATACTGCCTTCTGTCAAGTGCATAAACTACAATAATACTAAAATTTGCAGAACATGCATTTACACACATTTTATAAAAAATATGAACTAGAACATGGTCTACTTACTCCAAAAGCCTGTCTTGACTACCTGTTTTTAGCATACAGAAGCAGACATAAACCTGCTAAGTACAGCCACTCACAGAAAAACCTATTCAGAAGTTCCTTCCTGATAAGAAGCCTCAGTCTGTGTTGCCACCATGTGAAAGATCTCTTATCATCCATGTGCACTCGATAAAACGTTCGCTAACTTCTAGTAGCATTTTCTAAAGTAATATTTAGTTGGGGGATGGAATAAATACATTTCTAAGGCATTTGATTTTATTGCCTCTCAAATCCCTTTTGTTTCTTTAATGCCCCTTTTCTTAAGTCAGAAAACTGTAATTGTGAGCATACAATTTCTACATCTCTAATATCTGCAGAGTATTTTCCATATCTATAGAATCACAATCCTAATCTTCTAAGTTCCTTTCTCTTAAGTAAATCTAAGCAGTGGTATTTTCATTGTTTGTTCTTAGAGCCCCTTTATTTTTTGTCTTTATTTTGATAAGGTAAACAAAACCAGTCATACTTAAAAGCACACTAGCCATTTATGTAACAAAAATATACAAAAGTAGTAACAGTACATATTGCTCAGTGTCTTCTAACATTGACTGAAAAGCTTCTCAGATGCTCCCAGCAAACAGAGGGTGATGTTGGGGTGCCCTGCCTGCAGTTCTCCTTCAGTTTCTGCCTTCATGCTTTTCACCCTGATTCATTGCCCTGTTCTTTTTAATTCCATTTTCCCCTAATAGTTACTCAGTTTCTCCCCAATGTATTTGCCTTCATTCCACAAGGAATCCCTACAAATGACGCCCCTACAAACTAACTTTCTTCTAGTTAATTTAAAACCAAAAAATGTGACGCAAATTTTTACAGATTTTATTTTGGATCCTTGATATATCAATGTTTTCAGGTCTTCAAACATTTAGTAGAGCAATTTCTAATTTTCACAAGGCTCTAAAACAGCCTAGGCACTACAATAAGTAGAAGATGCAGACTGTTTATACATAAATACAAGCAGTGAACATCTGATTTTACAAACATATGCTCTGTGCACTGGAAAGTCAGACATGATCTATCTACACCCAAAAATCAAGGCATTTCACTAAGTGGTAAGCAGAACAGATTTAGAGCAGTGCTAAGCAGATCCTGGGGGGCTGCTCAGGGAAGTCAGATATATCAAAAGGACAACTAGGCACAAAGGTGTTCTTTCAGACTAGATCAGAGCTCAGTGCCCCCGATTGTGGGTAATCCTGAAACAGGCGTGCCATTTAGAAAGACTGTTCTTTGAGACGTTCCTGACATGTGCATTCAGAGTGTGACTACATCTCCATTGTAATCTGGGTTTATTTTTAATGCTAACTGTATGCAGGATGGCGTGCCTTCTATTGGTAAAGATAATTTGGCTAATTAAGCAGTTGTGTATTTTCCTTTCAACCAAAGATTCCCAGATTCTATATACACTACAAACAGAAAAGCTGCATTGTAAAAGTCCATACAACCAAATAGCCTCCAAGAAGAACAGTCACAGGTAAAAACCTATTTTTTCCTCTTTTAAGTGGTTGCCATGGGGAAGAAAAGCTCTTGTAACACAACCAATGAGGGTGTCACAATGCACCCTCCCTTCAGGTATTTATACACATTGACAAGACCACCTCTGAGCCTCCTCTTCTCCAGACTAATCAGTCCAAAATCTCTCAGCCTCTCCTCATATGAAGGACTCTATCATCAGCTGGACTCTGTCCAGCTGCTCCATACCTCTATTGCACTGGGGAGCCCAGAAGTGGACCCAGCACTCCAGGTGTAGTTGAGAGGTTTTCAAGACATGAATGAACAGGGTGCTAGATAATCTCATCTGGGCTCCCTTTTACACAAAAGATGAGACCAGACGATCTTTTGAGGTCCCTTCCAGACTGAGATGCTTGATGAACTTAAGTGTCCACCGGGACCCCAGGTCTTTTTCCACAAAGCTGCCTCCCAGCTGGACAGCACCCAGTACATACTAGTGCCTGGGATTGTTCCTGACTTTGCACTTGCCTTTGTTAAACTCCACGAGGTTCCTGTCAACACATTTCTCCAGCCTGTCAGGGCCCCTCTGGATGGCTGCACAACCCTCTGACATATCAGCCCATGGGCTGTGTATATACTGACTGCCAGTTACCATTTTTTCTAAATTAGTCAGAACTGTGGTCTCAGGAACTGCCCATCAGGTCTCCTGGCAGGAGCACTGGGGAGCATGGTGGAAAGACAGCTAAGGCTCTAGACGAAGTTTATCAGGGCACAGCCAGACTCAGCAGCTTTGTCTCAAAAAGATGGATGGGAGCTGCAGGGAAAGTTAAAAGGAACTAACAGTGATTCTGGGAATCAGGGCAAGAAGAATGAAGCAGCAGACCGTGAGTCAGCAGCAAGAGACAAGGTGGTGCAAGAATCCCAAGGCAAAGGAGAAGGGGAGTCAGATGTGGAGCTGGAGTGAGAGGGACTGCAACTATTTTTTTCAGACAACATTCAGTTACACAATGCTTAGGAGCATTTAGAGCACTTTAGAACATAAGCCCTCTGCTACCATGATTATTCCACCATAAGCATTTAGTGATCAGGAAACAAGAGTTCTAACTGTAAACCACAGTTACTCATTTTAATAACAAGACATTTCTCTGTAGACTTTCAGAGGAAGCATAAACAACAACCTACGATTTTTGCCAAGGCAACTAATAGGAATTGGTTTTAACTTTTGGCAAAATGAGAAAAATTAGTATTTTGCTTTATCATTCACTCTCGTAGAAATTAATTTTTTCATATGCCAATTAACATTGGCATTTTTCATTAATCCCTTTATTCCTATTTAATTACACTATCCAGACCTTACTTTGCCAAAAGGACATCAGAATTAGTATTCTGTACTGTCTTCCATTGGATGAATAGTAGGAAACATGTTTTTGCAGTTTTCTTTCATTTGAAGTCAAGTGATTTCTTCCTGACCCATAACTTAGCCCTTGAAAGCCACTATATTTTTTAGACAAAGAATTGACCTTCACTAGCCACTTAAGAGAATGTGTCCCTATTTTGCTCAACTACCACTGAATTTTCATTTCTATGATGTCATCTCAAGGACAAACAAAATAAGATACAAACATAATGTGGGAATAAGTAATAGGTGTGCCTCAAATTAAAAAGTAGTATAACAGCTCAATTTTTAAAGACTATTAAACTTTTAGAAAACATAACAGAGACATAGCAAATTACTTGTGAACAGCTATAAGAAACAGAAATTAAACTATTAAACCAATTACACAAACCTCTAGTCAGTCCTGTTTCTCAGCTACAAAGCTTTTCAAAAGCATGCAAATAATTGAAAACCTGATAATAAGGATGTCCTGAAATTACTTTAGGAATTGTAGAGGATCATACCATATGCAACACCACCAGAAAAGACAAAAACAAAGGGAGTGAAAACTATAGCTGAGACTATAACTGATACTACTGATATGAAAAAGGATACATAGTAGAAAGGCAACATAATTTGCAAAAATATGTTGACAAATAGGCCAACTACACTGAGTCATCCTGAAGATGAGCAAATAACAGTTCTTCTATAAACACAATCACGGGCATAGTCCATTACTTATGACAGCTCCAGCGTCAAAAATAATACAGTATTGTATTTATAGAGGCTGTTGAAGAACTTCATGCACATGTTAAATAGTATGGCTTAGAAGAATAATAGAGGTTGATGAAAAACCTGTATCTTTATCCTTTTTATTCTTCACAGTCTTTGCATCTTCTGCCTAATACAGAGGGTATTAGCAGTATCTCTTTGTGGCAGGGTATCTTTAAGCAAGCAGACAACTGATGGCCTAATTCTAACCATAAAAACTATCTAAAATACTAGCCTAAATATATTGAAGTCTGAAAACCACAATATTTTCATCTTCCTAGCTTGAATCTTGTACAAGCATTCTCATTCTAAACAAAAATTCAGTCTAAATCCATTATTGCTATAGTCCTACCTTGACTGAAATGGCATTCCTTCTTTAGTCCTTGCATGGCTCAGTTTCACATTCAAGAATTACCATTCAGTTGGTAATAAGGACTCTTGAGACCTAGATCTCACAGATTTGGAGACCAATAACCTTACCCTGAAACTAATGACTGGAGTGGAAAGACTCCCTTTGGAGCGAGCAGTAAAAATGAGCCTAAACTCCACTCTCTGCCACAAGCGAAAAGAACAGATATAACACCTATCTTTTGCTCTTTTCCTCAGAAGTCTATAAAAAGTTCTGAAAAAAAGAATTCTTAATTCCCAGTTTTCTCCCAGTATCCCCTAATCCTATATAAATACAGGCACCTTCTTGAAAGGGCAGGTGTCATACTTTTCCTTGGAAAACACTGTAGAAAGCTCTGCCTGTGAAAGTTTTCACACCACTCAATTGTTTCTTTCTTAAATTAGTGGTCTCAACAGCTAGTGGAACTGAGGCAGAAATAGAGAAAGATTAGTTAGAAGTAGATTAATTTCCCATGTCTGTATCTTTCTGAGAATTCCAGAAGCTGTGAATATACATAATAAGAAAATACAAATCCTGAAAGAAGTCCTGAGAATCTGCAGCAGTATCAGCTAAACTACACAACAAACAAATATCCACACCATGTCATTCATTTCAAAAATTCATCCAGCCCAAAAGAGAATGGGTCTTCCCTTCAGGAAAGAAAGATATCTCCTCTGTAGGAATCCTTTTCTTTGAGAAGAAAAGGAGTGTCTATTTTGGGCACCAAAATGTGCAGATGTGAAGCTAGTTTAAGCAATCATCCAGAAGTGATTTTCAGTGTTCACCTGTCCCTTTCTTTTATCATTTTCTATTGAAGCATTCCAAAACTCTAAAAAACACAAGTCAGAGAAACTAGTCTTATGGAAGCAGTTGATGAATACCTCTCAAGGATCCTGTCAAGCAGGCATTTAATAAGGGTAGCAATGGTGACAGAAAACGGGGCATCGTACAGGTATCTTCTTTACAGCACCTTCTTATCCTTTTGTAGCTATTTACAGAAATCACTTACTAAAAAAAAGTGTAGAGCAGACCACTTGGGAATCAATTGCTTGTCACCAAACTTTTCTTCATTGAAGGCACCTATGTTTCTAAGATGTCCCGGAACAACATCTAAGCTTTCAGAATATTGAGAAATTGAAGGAGAACAACAGCAAAAAAAAAAAGAATTAATCTTCTCTCACCAGGGAAACCATTGCTCTTCATCAGCAAATCTGCCATCATTGTTGACACTTCTGTTGAATTATATGAATGCGGAAAACATTTTAGAAGTTTCATTTCTACAGCAATCACAATAGATGGTACAATGATTGGTTGAAGATGTAAACAAAACTTAGCTTCCTTATGACTGTCAGAAATTGCTCCTTGCTTTCCTGAGGCAACATGTCAATAATTTCAATCTGCTTCAATTAATATATCTGTTCTATTCTAAGTAGATGGTTATGTGAAAACCAGAATTGCAACAAAATGACAAATAACTCTTCCCCCCAAAAGGTCATTTTCTGCACCACCACCCCCGCCCCCCCACACACTTTTTTTTTTATTAAGTAGTAGTGATTTCATTAGCACTGTTCATTCATTTCGTCAGTCCTAGGGACAACAAAAGAATCTGAGATGGAAAAAGAGCAGGTCTCTTTCTGGAATAAAAGACTTCCATTCTGTTCTCTTTGAAATAAATGCAATAGCAGTAATGGCAGGAATCTGCCATGCTATTTTGGTATGCTATGCAGTTTCATCATTAACAGAAAAACAGCTTTATTAGAAAAGTTATTTTGGTACTTATAGGAACTGTAGAGAAAGGGAAGTAAGGAGTCTCATGCACCTTCTCCTGTACAAATCCTGTACTATTTCTATAATCCTCTTGCTTAATTCCTGCAAGGATATTACATCACTGGGATACAGAACTGAGGCTAGCACAACTGCTTCTTATGGAGAGTGACAATAAAAGTTTTCACATTCCTATAAGTCTTCATTCTGTTACTCCTGAATACGATGTACTTTAAATACAAAATATCTTTTAACTTCATAAAAGATGCCTCAAGTATTTATGACATAGAAACAGATACCACCTAATCAGAGCAATCATTTAGTACCTGTAAACATGTTCTGTTGACAAAGAATGCCAAAACTCTGTTACTGCAATGACCTCTCTATGGTACTGGAACTTTTTATATACAACTCCTGTCAAGACCAAACTCAGTGAACTATATTGAAGGATAGGTTCATGATACCCTTCAACTGCCTTGTCAGATGAAGAATGATGTCTCTGAACTCAGAAAAGGATATAGATCAAGGTCTGCCTGACTTGTATAGTATCATATGTGAATACTGAACCAGTGTGTTTATTGGCCTAAGTCTTAGTAATGAGTTAGAATGAATGAGAACCGTTGAGATTACCTAGAGCCATTCCAACATATGATGGCATGAACTTCTTGGGCTGATACAGGTAAAGGATCTTTGTCCTTTACTAAAGGGAAAGCATTTTGTATTATTTTTGTGCATATTGCAGTATTGTCTGTTACTCTAAGACATATAAGCACTTAGATGTTGTTAGTGATCCTTGGTGCAAGAAAACAAAGCAGCACAGGTAGCATCTCTTAGGCAGTACTGCCAAAAATCATCTCTGCTTCAAGTACACAGAAAGCATGCACAACCCACAGGGGAAGGTAAAGATGCACCATTCAAAAACACAGATCTTGGATTCAACACAGAAAGAGGAAGGAATATTAAGTCACTTTTCTGTTTTGGAGGAAACTAGTCAGAAAAAGATTGGAAAACACTTTTTTCTATTATCTTAAGGCCAGCAATTTGAGATCTTATTTAAGTGATGGGTGAGATTCAACTACCTCTAGTATTATTCTCTCTAGTTCAAACATGGATATGACAGGCTACATGCATTAACATTCCATCTTTTATGGTTAGAATCATTAGTATCTTAGCTATCACATTAAGAGTCAGAAAAGTAAGTAACAGGTCATAAAGAAATTAAGCTAGCGGAGCTTATGCAAAATGAACCTTGACAACCTATTCTTCAAATACATGTAATGATATTTGAAACATATAAAATTGAAAATATATAATTTTCCCCTTTCAACTTATTCCTCGTCCTACATCAAGAAACTGAACTGAAAATGTCCTATACGATTTTGTGTTGCAACGAGTAATCTTTTTGATAATAAGCTTTATTTGCCTGTTCCTACGAATATTTCAATAAAGAAGCCAGTCAGTCTCAAAAATTATCAAGGTAATCAAGGTAAATCAAGACATTCTGTGGTTTAGGCTACCAGAAAACGCAATGATTATGGTACACAATGTCATATGAATGGGTGATTGCAAAAAGCACTGGTAACAAGAACCCAAAATCAAAAAATTGCAGAGCTCTCAAGCTTATAAAGGAGAAGCATATAATTTTGGACAGATAGAAAGGATTTATAATGAGTTAACTGTTCAATCAGACCTGCAAGTTTTAAAATTATGACTCAGAAGGTCATTCTTTCCAATTAGTAAATGTATCAACTGACCCTTTCTTATTAGAGACATTTGGATACCATTAAAGTACTTCACACCACACCTTTACTCAATAAAAGTCAAATTACAGTAGTTTATGTAGTATGATAATTCATACAGTCTTTACTTAAAAAGTCTTTTGTGACACTGATTTTAATGGGAGAAAATTATTTTGCATTGAAGCGTTCTCCTCGGTGCTTTACTTTCCTTCATCCACATTTTTCATTGCTGAGCTTATTTTCTTGTTTTCCCTCCCTCCATAATGAAATTTCTTCTTTGCTCCCATAAGTCTTGAGTCTTTCAGAATCTGTCTTTTTTGGGTGGTTTTTTTGGTTTTTTTAACTCCTGCTTTCAGTTTAATATTAGAGTACTATGATGGCTCTGCTATGTATCATTTGCTGTAACAGCCTCAATGGACAACATTCTCTAAACTATTCAGTACTATTATCGAGTTAGTAAATGAAAGACATTTCATTTTATAAAACTAAGAATATACTCCTTAGTATCAAAAGTTCTTAAGAATATCCAGGGAAATAATCTTCTCCTAAGTATAAAAACATGTTAGAAAGAAGGTATCTACTGGCAAACAGCTATATTTAATAGTGACCAAGTGTTTACAGGATGTATTTTGAAAATAAACTGTTATTCATTCTTTGTTGTAGAGACTGTCAGATCTGTCAAGGCTATTAGCACAAAGCAGTTATTAGTTCATCCAACTACTAACACAGGAACTGATAACATTTACTGAACACAGTGCCACAAACTATTACTCCCTGTGCAAAGATTCATGTCTGAATCAAAAGGAAAATAAAAACAAACAAAAAACCCAAACCCACACACACCCCAAACCACGGCAAACAAAAACCAAACAAACCAACAACAACAAAAAAACCACACCAAAAAAACCCAACACCAAAAAAACCCAACAACTTAACTGTGAATGACAGAATGGATGTAATACTCTAGGTTCAGTAAAAGCAGACAGCATACACATACATCTCATTAATCTCTTATACCTGTTTGGTCATGGAAAAAAACTAACTAAAAAAAATAGCAAAGCCACAAAAAGAATCTGTCTCTATTGCCCATGAGTTTAAGCCTGGATTTTGTGCATGATCACATTTCCCCAATACCAGAAATGAAAATAAGGCTCTATTCATCTGTAGAGCTAAGGGAAAAATGTATAGCACCTTTAAACAGCAGGCTTGAACTGTAAAAACAGCACATTGGATTTACTGAATTTATTTATTGAATTGTATTCTACATGCAATTATTGGAAGGCTTAGTTTCAAATGTTAATGATCGAACAAAATTCAAGTTATTTCATATCAGGCAACTTCCTACCAATACCTTTTGAAAGTATAAACTTCCTAAGAACAAGTATAAAGACTTTTTTTTTTTCCTAATAATCTAAACATAGTTTTGTTTTAATGCATAAACAGTGCTACCTTTAAATTCCATCAGTTTTAAACATTTTGATACTTGCACAGTTGAACATTTAGGAAGACAGTTGTGTGGATGGTGCATATTACAATACTCAAGCAATACTGACCTTTCTCCTCCCAGCTGAAATAAACATTTTCCTGCTGTCCCTTTTAGAAAGTCTTCCCTCTCCGATCTGCCGATAGGCTCATTACAAATTAACTGTCTACTTTCATCATTAAATAGTGTGTATGACTTTTGCTCTGCTAAGCAGTTATCATTACTTCTGCAAAGATTCCTCATCATAGCTGGTTCTTCAGAATCTAGCTTTTCTTCATCTGAAAGAGACAGAGAGAATACATTTTGTAGAAGTGTTCTTAAACAACAAATACACGCAATGGAGCTCAAAATTAATTAGTTTGTCATGTTACATTATCAAAACTTGCTTGTATCTATTTAAAAGGGGAGAAAGCTTAAGACTATTTAGAGCAAAGTAGTCAAGGTTCTTATGAATATCATTTCTTAAAGTCTTTCAGTTTTGTGTTTTAACATTTTATTCTTTCACTTCCCCCCTCCCCACTCCCCTTTTTTTACAGATAGCTGGATTGTTTCTTGTGAAAAAGAGTGATTATACTTCAGGATGTGAATATTATGAAGTAACTCAAGCAAAGGGTAGCTGTTAGTCTCACACGTTGGTATGTACATGTGGCAAAAATACGCACAAAAAGCTTACACAAACATTTGCATGATTCCCAAAGGGGAGAAGAAGCAAACTCGGGCTATCACTAGATTAGGTTCTCAACTTCTCCAATTAGTAACATGAAATCATTAAGGTTAATGGATGAAACTACAAATAGGGGTCTATGATATAAATATACATTTATAGAATATGTACATAATAATGAGGTAAAGTTTAGTACTTCTCGTATAAGACTTCTTTTGCAATAAAAGTGAGATACTCAAGTTTATAATGTAAAGTAACAATCCCAGGCAATGTTAAGAGCTGTCATTGTTGCAAATGAGTCTAAATTAAAGGCAGAGTTCCAGCACATTTTATTATGAGCCAATGTTCAGGAAACCAAGATGTCAAATCATTTCCCATCTGCAAGAAAATTACTTTTAAATCCCACATTTAGCGACCTTTATTAAGTCTCCACTAATGAAACTCTTTACAATAAATACAATGTAGTTGGAGGCCTGTCAAGACATATCATTCCTTTGTAATCCTCCTTTTGTGCTCAGTAATCCATCAGGGAATCTCTTTTAATGATGCCATCTCTTTAAACATTGCAACATATAATGTTAGTTATACCCATTGAAGAAAACTTCCAGTAAAAATTCCATTACTTAGAAATCTGTAAGAAAAAAAGGCACTTGAGTAGCTTTCAACTCACTTTTGAAGTGAAAGCCAGTATAATTTTTGGAAATCACATTTTAGAAACTGTCTTAAAGCCATTTAAATATTTCTAGAATGTACTCTGACAGGATGTGCAGGTAATATAATATAATACCATAATTCATGTAGTCAACAATCATGTCAAGTTACCCATCATGTAGTTAGATTGCTAGGAAATAATATGTATCTAAACATTCTTACTCTGATCAGGAGGAACCATTTTAGCAGAAAGGAAATTTTCCTGAGAAGTTCTTCTAAATAAGCGTGCCCGAGCATTGCTGACTTTTCTAACATCTGCAGCATCAGCAGGAGGTTTTGGAAAGGGAACAGAAGAATCTTCATCTTTTGCAAAAGTGGCTAGTATTGGTTTCTATGACAAAGATAGAGACTTTAAAATAAAAGCACAGATAATTTAATTTTCATATAAGCAAAAAAGAGAAAAGCAAATGATTTATACAAAGTGTTACATTCAGAATAGAACAGATGAGAGATACATAGGTTTGCTCATTAAGAAATTTTAATTTTCCTATCCAGAATCTAACGATACTGTTCCACTTAACAAGCCAGATATCTATACCATTATCACCACAGAAAGCCATTTGAAAGCAAATGTTCAGGGGTGCAAAAATCAAACAAAAATTAGCCTGAATAGAGCAAATGAAACTCAGAATTATTTCTTTCTCTCATAATTACTCATTTAACATCACCTGTAGTATGCTTATTTGTAAAAAAAAAACCAACAAAAACCAACAAACATTGTGCCAAAGAGTTCTTCTAACAATTCTAGAGACACATCTAATCTTTACGATTTGGTTTGGAGCACTAAAATAGTATTTCCAAAACACTTCAAATGTTTTCATATCATACGTACCACTTCCTATCTCCTACCTTCCTATCTCCTACATGGAGAGAAACCATACAGACCCAGAAACATGCAAGTTCTGGCTTTATTTATGTCAGCATCTTGCATCTTAGAGGGTGTGACCAACCCCCCAAACCTCTGGTACCAAACACTTATTGTGCCCTACATGAATGCATTGCCCTCAGAGATCATGATTCTCTACCAATTTCCTAACAATGAAGGATCCATTAGAAAGTCTCCAGTCTGATCCTTCATAGCTGTCTCCAGTATGAGCTGAAGACAGTCACCAGGTGAGACCCACCCCCCACAACCACCGTGACTAACACAAGCACTACATTTACAAGACATTAACACCTCTGTTGGTAAAGCAGAAAAGACAGTTTTAGCATTGGTCTTAACAGTAGTTTTCCCTACTTTTTTTCCACTTTCACCCAGAAGATAAATGAAAATTTAACACCAGTATTTAAATCCAACTGTAGATATATTTAATCTAAATATAATAGGGTCACAATTTTTTAATTTGATTGTATAACATTTCTGGGACTTTTTTTGCCCCCCTTAGTTCTGTAAATGTAGTTTTCTCTAGATTACTCTCTTGAAGAAACGCAACTGTTGTAGCATGGTCTGTTCCTTCAGGTACTAAACAAATGATTGTGACAATCCTATATTGAAAGATTAAACACTAAAAAGCCTGAAAGAGCAGACTCACTCACAAATTGAAAACAATTTTAAATTTTCACAGAGGTGAAAAAGAGGTTCTTGTAAGTACCTATATCTGGCTTTTTAAAATCAACTACTATCATTACATTTTATAGATGTGTAATTCAAATAGAAAGCATAATCAACCTAGGTACTTTCAAGTTATTGATCACAGAACAACAGATTAGTTGAGGTTGGAAGGCACCTCTGGAGGTCATTTTGCCCAACTCCCCTGCTCAAATAGGGACACCTAAAGCAAATTGCCCAGGATCATGACCAGGAAGCTTTTGAAGATCTCTAGGCAACCTGTGCCAGGGCTTCGTCACCCTCACAGTGGAAAAAGTGTTTTCTGAAGTCCAGAGGAAACCTCCAGTGTTTCAGTTTGTGCCCACTGGCTCTGGTCCTGCCACTGAAAAAAGCCTGTCTCCGTCCTCTTTGCACCCTCCCTTCAGGTATTGGATAAGATCCCCTCTGATCCTCCTCTTCTCCAGGCTGAATAGACCCAGGTCTCCCAGCCTTGCTCCAGTCCTTTCCTAACCCTTGAGGCCCTTCACTGGACTCTCTCCAGTTGCTTCATGTCACTCTTTTAGTAGAAAGCCAAGAACTGGACACAGTACTTCAGGTGTGGCCTTTCCAGTGCTGAGTAGAGGGAAAGGATCACTTCCATGAACCTGCTGGCAAGATTCCTCCTAATGCAGCCCAGGATACCACCAACAACCTTCTTAGCAGCAAGGGTTTGCTGCTGGCTCATGTTGATACTCACAACCTGTTTCTATTTCTATCTTACACAAGACAGTTGACTCTAGTATCTGTCTCCTGATCCTTGTTAATGTCACCTAGAATTATAATGCAATACAGCAATATTTAAATAGTTGAAATTATTTTCATGTTTCTTTTGGGGAAAAAATAAGAAAAAAAAAGAGGCAGAACTGACTTTTTAAGTCTCAGACTAATATTACAACAGGCTTCCACTTCTCCCTAGCCTATTTAAACCATATATTTTCCTAACACTACCAACACACATATTTTTATGTCAGTTTTGCATGAGTTATTTCCAGAGTACTTACGTGATCCAGTGGACTAAGACGAACACCAGACACTGGTCTTGATTCAGCCAAATCAAAACTGGATGCATGAAGACTAGTGTAAAAAAATTAAACATAATATGAATAAACCAGGTCAGTGTTTAGTGGTATTGTTCTTTTTGGTTTTGTTTTTTATTGGATTTTTTTTGTTTGTTTTAATTGCGTGGTTCTTCCTTTTGCCAATGAATACAGGGAAAAAGTGGAAGAAAGAAAAAGTGACAGAGCACTTTTACACTACGTCTCTTATTCCACGAATGCTATTTAACTGTGATATCTAGGAATCCAGCAGCAACAAGAGAAGAATAAAAAGATCACCTGCACACTTGCCATGATACAGTTTATTTCATACACACCTATAACAATTCTCTAATATAAGCCTAAATTCATGCACAAGCCCGACTGTGGTTAGTGCCTAAGCTATCTGACACAAGCTGCACAACACTGCAGGGCA
Source organism: Actenoides lindsayi (assembly GCA_025331215.1). NCBI lineage: Eukaryota > Metazoa > Chordata > Aves > Coraciiformes > Alcedinidae > Actenoides > Actenoides lindsayi. Next base: position 40,507 of record WTSP01005148.1, read on the forward strand.
GAAACCCCAAGTTTGTGCAGGCACAAGCACGCTCCTTCCCAGAAACAGGAGAAGCACAGAGAGAACACAAGCATGGATGTCAGCCAGAGGGACCTCATTACCTGGTCACCAACAGACAGCCAAGTCACTCCCAGGCTCTCGCCTTCTGTAAGGGCACCAACACTACGCAGTAAGGAATACTGAGTATGCTGAGTGCCTGAAGTTGTGCTGCCATGAAAACAGCATGGACACCGACTTACTTGTATGGCCATTCAAACATGTTTCATCATCCTTTCTGGCATGCCTGACACCTGACATGACAAATACAGCTCATATCTCCTACCTACAGTCATTACAGAATTGACATGTAAGGAGAGCTAAAAAATGACTGAGAAAATGGATGATAAAAATCCAATGTACTATTTTTTTTTCCTCTCTGTCACAAGAGACAGATCTACCTTGCTCTGTGAATTATAGTAGGCAACAAAACTCCACACAGAAATAATTTTGAAGTAGTATAAATTTTGTTTAAAAATGAGCATTTCAAACTTCAAGACCTCAATTTTATATTTGGAAAGCTCTGAAAAAAGATCTAGCATCTCACAGTTCATATGGAAACAAGCAAGCTTTCAGTTTCTAGGGAAAAACTGAGGACTATCTCAACTAAAAGCATACATTGACTTAAGAAAAAGGTGATTTACAGACCATTTTCCTATATTATTCTCCACATAGAAAACTAGTGTAATGATTGCCTCTGGTAGCTCTAATCCACAGGAACTTCCCGTACACATAGATTAACACCAATGGTAAAGATCATTAGAAGAAGGCAAAGGATGTGATTAGGAATACAGATTAACATGGCGGGGGGGGAAGAAAAAAAAAATCACTGGAAACATAATTAAAGAATCAAATCTCTTCCTGCTAAAGGATATTTGAAAATATCTTAAAGCCATAGTACCTAAAAACTGAAGGGGGTCTATTTTGAGGAGTTCGTGAGGATCCAGATCCAAAAAGCTTCCTCTGATCCTCTGTAGGTGTAAACGGTCTCCGAGTTCTTAGTGTTCGTAGAACATTTCTGGCTTCATTAATAATCTCAGAACTGGTCTTCTGCTTTGGCACTGAAAGCCTGTAGAATGGTTCTGCCTTTTCTGTATTTTTATTCCTTGAAGCTTGCATTCTTCTGCAAAGTAGAGCACATGAAGAACACTGTACAATATATATGGAAGGCATAGAACGTAATGCTATTTTTAAAGTACAAATTATTAATTCATCAATCGTTATGCTACCACAATGTAGTTAAAAAGGATATTATTATAGCAAGATCCTAGACAGTGATGAAGTAGTGGAAAAGAAGGCTCGTTGATACTGCATTTCCCTCACTATTTCTTAGTTCTGGAGAAAAATACTGAAGAAGTGCAGAAAACATCTGACATGAAGGACCTTTCAGTTTTTAGAGGGAGCTAAAATACACCACATGCAGTACCAGAGTGCTTTCTGGGCCAAATGTGATACTCTCAAACGCTACAGAAAATCTAGTTTTTTAATATCTGATTAGTTATAAAACATCATGCATCAGGAATTCAATAATATGCTGTAAAGAGACACTTTCTTTCCAATGAACTTAGGAAATATCCCATATAAGTTATCAACCTTAGCAAGGGCAGCTTCCTAATAAGTCAAAGAGGTATTATTATCAGTAACTGATGCACAGTTATCAGTAATTGATAAACAGAGGCAAGGAAGAACAAGCAATTCATTTTTTTTCTCTGAGAGAAATGCCTCCCCAACCCACCCCCAAATACATGCAAACAAAGATAACACTAATGTAAGATAAAATATCAACCCAAACTTTCTGTCAGTGCTCTGCCCTGCTGAATCTTCTGGCAAATGTAGTGGGCAGTGAAAGACTTGCTTCATCGTCTTTTAAGCCCCCTAAAATCGATCACTATCCTGGTGCAGTTCTCTGTAGACATCACCCTTGTCATTTTACTGCAAAGTCATCACGAGCCTTAAACCATCCAAAATCCTTCTTCTCCTTTTCAAACTTACCTAAAAAGAAAAATATGTTTCTGCACTGTCTGTGACTCCCCATCTGATAACTTCTGTTCTCTCACATAGCTTATGACAATGAACTGACAGTAGATCAGATACCACCATCTTGGTTATTTCTGAACTAGGGAGCAAAACCTCCTATTTCTTCAGTTTTAGTTCATTTTTTCCTGTCCTGTATTTTTACATTTCCAACTGCCTCTTCTGTTCTTTCTTTGAGAGCCTGTACATTCTGGCACAGTTTCTCCAATTAATACCCAAATCCTTCCAGCTGAACTACACAAGATAAAACTGGATGCTAAGGAAAGGTGCACCAACCTCTTTCACTACAAGATGCACAGTAACAAAACACAGGAACCCATCGGGAGCCTGGGCCTTTCAGTGTTTTTTATCTTTCCAATTACCACTGATACCTTACTTTTTTTTCACTGTGACTGAATTTGGCTCTCTATGCTCCCTACTCTTCCCTCTATTACAACATGATTCAAAAGAGCTAAGTAAGGAATTCCCCTGCAGTGGTCTGTTTGGAGCAATTACACAGCCATTCCTCACTGAATAAGGAAGGTAGATTGCCATTCCCTATTCTCCCAGCTACTGGGAGTCCAGATTATTGACCTTTAAGTGGAACATCATCTGCGTAGGCTGTATGTCTGATTCAGTTACTATCCAGCACACATGGAAACAACAGCCATGAAAAAATACTAAAACATAATCAACGTGATTCTACAAATCAGAAATTCTAACGAATTCACATTTCTTCTTTTCTGGTCTGTGCATTTCCATCCACCTCGCTAAATTTTAAAATAAATCTTCTCAAGTAATTCAGTATCTTATATTTAATCTCTGAAGGACACCATTTCCTTTAGTTCTTAAAAGCTTTTGTGCTCTGACATGGAAATGTGTATTTTATGGGATTTACATCTATATTCTTCATAGTTAAATGAAGCAACCTGAGAGATATGATACGTTTCTGTGGAAGGGCACCATAGAATCATAGAATTGTCAGGGTTGGAAGGGACATTAAAGATCATGTAGTTCCAACCCCTCTGCCATGGGCAGGGACACCTCCCACTAGAGC
>WTSP01005149.1:0-26087 GCA_025331215.1 Actenoides lindsayi
CCGGGACACCGGGACGCTGAGGTGATTGCATCCCTGGCAACCTGCTCTCCAGGCCTGCACCTAGAGAATAAATCAGATTTCCCCCCCACACACCCCCCCCCCCAGAACCTCACGTGCCTGAAATGTTCACCCTCAGCAGGGGCTATCCCGACGTATCCCGACAGTCACCCACCCTCATTTGAATCTCCTTATTTAACAGCACATGTATTTGACAGGGGGAGAACCCAAACGTGGGAGGTGATGAAACCTGAACACGCTTCAGACAAGCCTTGATGTAAATGTTCATAAGGATGAGTTTGCACTGCCCAGGGTGGGTTGCAGCCCATAAAGCTCATGCCTCTGAAAGGAGGCTCCCGCTGCCGTGTCCCGCTTCCTTTGTCCATCTCTCTCCCTAGCAGCTCTGGTTACAAACCCACCGCCCATGCCCTCTGCCAGAAAGCCGATGGATGTGAGCAGTGAGGAGGGTCTTTGCCTTGCTTCAGGTGATCTACCTTTGGCAGCCCTGCTTTAGCATTCCTAAGGGAGTCATTTCTGGTGGGAGATTTGTCTTGGGCAGGTGTCTGGGATGACTTCTCCACAAGAAGGTTTACTGTTTCTCTAAACCCCACTCTGCAAAGTCCTCTTGGGTGCTGCTGTTGGCCCGTGACGAGAAGCTCCACCACGATGTACATGTAAAGGCTGATTGTGAACCAGCATCTGCTTCTGGGTGCAGTGGTAACCTCCCAACTGTCCCCTGCTACTATTGTTCCTGCTGTCCCAGGTCTCAGCGGCAGGACCAGCCTCTCCTTTGGTGCTTTGCACACCAGCAATATGTTGGCCGACACCTTATCACCTCGTCTCCTCAGAGCAGCCGCAATGAAGCCTCCTCAATGCTCCTGAGCAAGATCTCCAAAGAAAAGATGTGAAAGCCCAGCCCCCTTGAATGCCAAGGGGAATCTTGGCATTAGCTTGAGCAAAACCAGAGTTTTCCCAGGAAAGAGATGACTGTGATGATGCACATCACCCTAAGGAGAGCCTTGGCCTGAGGTCTGCTTACTGAGCTCTGCAGTCCTGCTGGGATAGCCCCTATAGGGAGAGGTGCAGTGTACAGCTAGACCAGATGCATTACCTGTAAAGTCCCAGAGGTGACCACGATAATCTCTTCAGTTGTAACGCTGCTCACGCGAGCTCCTGCTCGCATCGGCACCTAGCCGAGCGGCAATATTTATGCTGCTTGCTTGGTGTCCAAGATGTGTGTCCTGACAGCGAGAGGCTTTTGTTTCCTGGAGGTGCTGAGAGACGTTTATAAGCTGAAGCTTAAGAGGGAAAGCAACTACCGTCGTCAAGAGCCAGTCTGTGGTGTGCGGAGGTCAGCAATTGCCTGGGCTTGAGCCCAGCACGGCTGCAAATCCACCACGTGCATCAGCCTTTATATGAACGCTGTGGTTATGGGACCCGAAAACTTTTTGTGAGATTTCTTTCCTTTGCTGTAGTTTTGCTGGGGCTGTGCACAGGCTGTGCATGCGTGTGAGCTCTGACCGCTGTGGATAACTGGAGAAAATGCACTTCACTCCCTGAATTCTAGTGTGAAGATGTGAACCACTCTTTTTTTTTCCATGATTCCCCCAACATATAAGCCTCAGACCTTGTCACAGAGGTGACCTGGGGCTGTCTTGCTTTATAGCTCACTGAGCAGTGTTGGAAACAACATCAGCGATTCGTGACAGAACCTGGATTAGAGGGAGTACTGCAAAGGAACAGCCTCGGGGCCAAAGCAGGATTCCCGCAGGGAGGGAGTTATGAAGATTGCATTTGATAAGAAGCTGTTTTCCAGAAAAGTGTTTGTTGACAGTTATATATTTTTTTTTTCTATTTTTTTTTTGACACCCTTCCCAAATTGATTGAGAAGAACTCAAGGAGAGCGGCAGCATCACAGTTTTGACAAAGGCTCCCCTCAGTAATTTGTAGAAAGCTGGTGAAGATAATTTGAAGGGGAAAAAAAAAAGTAGTCCTGAACCCTAAGTATAGCATTACTCAGCCACCAAGGAGCACTGAGGAGTTTGGTTGCCTTTCAGAAGCATTGTGCTTGGAGCAAGATGGGAAGGAAGGCCAATGACTTGCACAAAGATGACAAGTCTTCTGCTCCTTGACTTGATACTACAGATATGGATGTGATATTTCCTTCAGGGAAAACACCCTCCCTCCCTTCCTCCTGTCCCCCAAACTGCAGTATAAATATGAAAGTACTCTTTTATCTCAAAGTTATATTAACCTGGCAAAGACGACAAGAGCTTTCGCTGAAGCTCTCCCAGAGATAGCACTGTTTTGGCATCAGGTTCTCAGCAAGTGATGTCATCCTCAATTTATATGCCAGAGTTTTCCCTTTCTTCTTCAGATTTGCGGCAATGTCAAAGTTCTTCTCTAGAGCAGATCTGGTTTTAATATTTCATATTTACGTTTTTCATTTCAAGGCTGGCTGAAAGAGCTGTTGGTTTCAAACTTGCAGAGGCATGTAAAGCTCTCAACTCTTGAAGAGTTTCCTGACGAACCAAGGGATTGATAGAAGTTCTAAATCTACATAGACCTGAATTTTGTTTAAAAAACTCAGGACTGCAGACATCTGTGTAGTTCACCAAGCCAGTGAAGACGTGTCTCTTCTCACAAGCACAAACTAAGGTACTTTAATTTTATTATAAAGAATGTTTCTGACAGAGTTCTATCAGATTTCATGGTTGGCCAAGTCCTGTCTGCCCATGTCTTCTGTGATGCTCATTTGGGTCAATTTTGGCCATCAGGCAACTGGTTGTCATGAGAAATGTGAAAAAGACAGATGTCTCTGAGACCATTTACTCAGGCACACAGGGCTGCAATGGCCAGAAGGTCTTTGCATGAGGGAGGGGATGGATCAATAGTCAGGGCAGGTTTTTCTAAGCCTTGGGAAGCGGCCTTAAAATAGTCCCTGCTTATTTCATAGGATCTGTAATGGCCTCTGCTCTAACCCAGCGTTGTTCTGTCCCCTTCCTACAGAGAAGACCTCACTTTGCCAAAAAAGGAGGTCTGGCCAGCTGATCTCAGTTGCAGTGGCCTTGGCTGGACCTGCCAAACCTCATGCCTTTACAAAAAGCCCTAAAGCTGCTCGTGGGATGTGCCATGGCCCAGCAGGACTGTGGAGCCATGCACAGGGCTCAATGGCATCTGTGCCCTGTGGTGTGGTACCCAGCAGAAGAGGACCACAGTTTGCTGTAGCCTTTTTCTGATTCCGTTTGATCCCCAGAAGAAGACAGGAGACTTGTGGAGATGTGCAGGGTTTGGAACTGCAGCTCCCATCAGCTCCTCACGTTTCTTGGGCTACAGTTTCTACTGGCCCCTCAGGAGAAAATAACTAGGCTAGAAATAACCAGTGAGAGTAAACCGGGGTTGGATCCAGGCAACTCTGGGCAATCATGGTTGCAGTTGTGCTGTGCCATGAACCCTCATCCCTTTTCTGCAGAAATACTCTGATGACAGATGTGTATTTGTCTTTTTTTCTTCTCTGGGTTGCCAAAGAGTCATATTTTAAAGTTAGAAACACTTGTCAGCATCCTAGCACAGCCCCCAGAGCTGATGATGCAAACATGACAAGAAGCGAGGTCAGATTACAAATGAGGCCACTTCAAAACCTCTCCTGGAAAACTGGAGGCTTGAAGAAAGATGAAGTGTGCTGAGAAAAAAAACAAACAAACAAACAAAACCCACAAGCAATAAACTGCTTCATAATCTGCTTGAAAGTGAGAATAAAATACTCTCTGTCAGGAACTCAATCTTCTGCTTGCTTTTGGCAGCAGAGCAGTGTCTTCACACATGCCTATCATTTCCTGTGGTCACCAGTGGAGTCATCCAGGGACCTCCAAAGCCACAGAGCACCAGCCACATCTCTCAAAGCCAAGCTCTATCATTGGACCCTGCAGCATAAGGTCCCGTGGCTTCCTGGGCTTGCAAAGGCACTTAAGGGTTGAGCAATGTGTACTAGGGCTTCCCAACCTGGCTCCTGAGTGGGTCTTACAGGATGGCCTAGACACCACCAGCAAGTGTGAACATGCAGGTAGGGAACTGTTATGCTAACAGTGGCCACCTCTGTGGCCACATCAGGATGTTCTTACATAGGTTTATTGAAGAATTTCTCCCATTTTGCCACTAGTTTGTTCCCCAAATCCTCTGCGGTGCTTCACCCAGGCCCTTTTAACTCCATCACCAGCAACTTACCCACCCCATGAATGTCCCCTTCTCTGCTCCTAGCGTGAGTATGCCACTGTGAGGAAGGAAGGAGCTACCTTTGTCGGCCAAATCTGGACCACCTGACTCTACTGAGGGCTATTCATGGTGACTGGCTAAGCTGGAGGTTCACTGCAGGATAAATGCAGTAGATGGATGGGTCAGGGTCACATGCAGATGTACACGCACATCTGATGGGCAGCAGCACAACAGCCTTATGGGATGCGGGGTAACTTTGCACAGACCCTGCTGTCCCAGCCTGGCCAGTGCAGTCAGGGACAGATCATAGAATTGTTTTGTTCTAGTTGGAAGAGACCTTCAAGATCATCAAGGCCAACCATTAATCCAGCACTGCCAGGTCACCACTAAACCAAGTCTCTTGGCAACACATGTCCACATCTTCGAAGCCCCTTCAGGGATGGAGACTCTACCACTGCCTTGGACAGCCTGGGCCAGGCCTTGAGAGCTATGGCAGGGAAGAAATTTTTCCTTGTGTCCAACCTAAACTGCCCCCAGGTGCAACTTGAGGCCATTTCATCTCTTCCTGACACTTGTTCCTTGGGAGAAGAGGCCAACATCACCAAGAGTTCTAACCTCCTTTCAGGGAGTTGTGGAGAGCGAGAAGGTCTCCCCTGAGCCTCCTTTTCTCCAGGCTGAGCCACCCTGGGTCCCTTAGCTGCTCCTCACAAGACTTGTGCTCTAGACCTTTACCCAGCTTTGTTGCCCTTCTCTGGACATGCTTCAGCCTCTCAGTGTCCTTCTTCTAGGGAGGGGTCCAAAACAGTTTTCAGAAGAGGACAGGGAAGAAGGAACACAGCATAATGGGGGCACTCTGGGAGGGCAAAGCGCTTTTCCAAGTCCTCATCTAAAAAACATGTTCTGAGGATGACCACATGGGAAAAAAGCCTTGCATGACAAAGACATCAGTCACCAAGTATTTGTAGAGCTTTGGCTCTTGCTGCTGGTGCTCCTCAGAGGAGACCTGCAGGCTGTTCACCTGATGGCTTCGCCCAGAGGCTGCACAACCAGATTGAGCTCCCAGGAGCCATGTTCTCGCCATGGAAGCATAATAGGAGCTATGCTCAATATATGATGAGCCAACCAGCTGCACTCCCTGGCAAGGAGAGGGGCACCACTCACCTTTCCCAGCACCCAAGAGGTGCCTCCATCCCTGGAGAGACTGCAGTGAAGTAGCCCACTCCGCTTCACTTTCTCCACAGCAATAACAGTAAAAAAGGTCCCAGAGCCAAAATTGTCAAATTTCATCTGACTCAAAGATTGAATTTCATCTCATCTGCAAAGCAATAACAAACCATCATCTTTATGAGAAGTTGTCAGGAATCTAATTGTTTTGTGAACGCTACAGATACCTCTTCCATTTCCAGGAACAAGTGGGGTTGCTTTTGGGTTTGGAAGAATTGAGTAAGCATGAAGATTTCCAAACTTGCTCATGTACAAAACACTATTGTTATATAGTGCAGGGAAACAGCTGTGGTTTATAAGGACCATTAATGTGAAACTTTAACTTAAGAAAAAAAAACCCAAAATCCCGACCCTAAAAAAAAAAGTTAAAGGAACAGAAAACATTTCATCCATACTAATGTGAGGTTTTAAACATATCGTCTCTTAAGCGAATTGGCCATAACCACAACAATATTTTGGGTCTGACCAGAGCATATATTGTATGCAGATGTTAATTTGGCATTTGCATGCCTGCGCAAAGCTAAAAAAACCCAACCTTTTCTACATTTTTTTTTTTTTTCATTCTTGAGTGCATTGAGATCTGGAGTCACTTTAGCTTTACAAACTGATTATAAACACTAATTACCTGCAAACATGCTGTTTGGCTTCATATGTGGCCCATAGACGGAGGTTCTGCCTTATAAAATTGTGAAATTTAACCGACATGGTCACCCCTCTCTCTATATATAGATACATACATTTATAAAAGCAGAAAGTGCTGATTTGTGCAAAATCCAATCTCCTCTATTAACCCTCTCGCTACTGTTTGCAAGTGTCACGTGTCAGGTGAATCTATAATATTTTTGGGGTGGGGGATGGGGTGTGCCTGCGGTTATGTGGCTCTAAGTGCTTTCTCTGGCTGCACTGGAGGTGCCCAGCCGGACCTCAGCTGGGCTGGGCGATGGGGCCAGGCAGGAGCTGTGGCCCATGTGTCCTCCTGCCTACCCCAGCTTCATGGGATGAGAGCATTAGCACTGGTCTCTATAAACACAGCTATCGGCAGGCATGATGGACTCTGAAAGGAGGCACCAAAGTCTGGTGAAACAGATTTTCTCACCTGATTCTCCAGTGGTAGTTTCAGAGGTGGTTTTAAGGTGAATTATTCCAAAAAGACACAATACTCAGGGGAGAACACACTGCCATGGGAAAAGGCAGAGCCCACAGATGAGGTTCAGCTGTCCTCGTCCTCTGACCCTCAGAGGCTTCAGAGAGGGTGTACAGCACTGTGTATCTGCAGCTCTAGAGTGCTGCTTCAGTCATATTCATAGAAGCATAGAATCATTCAGGTTGGAAAAGACCCTTGGGATCATCATGTCCAACCATTAACCTTACTCTACAAAGTTCCCCCCTAAACCATGTCCCCCAACACCACATCTAAACAACCCTTAAACACATCTAGGGATGATGACTCAACCTCCTCCCTGGGCAGCCTATGCCAGTGTCTGACTACTCCTTCTGTGAAAAATTTTTCCCTAATGTCCAGTCTAAAGCTACCCTGTTGCAGCTTGAATCCATTCCCTCTTGTTCTATCGCCAATTACCTGTGAGAAGAGACCAGCTCCAACTTCTCTACAATGTCCTTTCAAGTAGCTGTAGAGAGTGATAAGGTCTCCCATCAGCCTCCTCTTCCTCAAACTAAGCAGTCCCAGCTCCTTCAATTGCTCTTCATAAGATTTATTCTCCAGGCTCTTCACCAGCTTCATTGCCCTCCTCTGCACTCACTCCAGCACTTCGACATCTCTCTTGTGTTGAGGTGCCCAAAACTGGACACAATACTCAAGGTGTGGCCTCACCAGTGCTGAGTACAGGGGACAATCAGCTCCCTACTTCTGCTGGTCACACTATTTCTAATACAGGCCAGGATGCCATTGGCTTTCTTGGCCACCTGGGCACACTGCTGGCTCGTATTCATCCTCTTGTCAATTAGAACCCCCCAGTCCTTTTCTACCAGGCAGCTTTCCAGCCACACTTCCCCAAGCCTGTAGCGTTGCCTGGGGTTGTTGTGGCTCAAGTGTAGGACCTGGCACTCGGCCTTGTTGAAGCTCACACTGTTAACATTGGCCCGTGAATCCGATCTATCCAAGTCTCTCTTATCTCATATCCTACCTCTATCTTATTATTAATGATCTTATCAAGATCATTAATAAAGATGTTAAACAGAGATGGTCCCAACACTGAGCCCCAAGGAACACCACTTGCGACTGGCCCCAGCTATTGGTATCTCCTCAGCCTGAAATGAGGCCTACGGGGTCCAGACCTTCCCCAAAATGCTGTCACACCCTCCTCATGCTCTCTGCTCCACACACTGAGGTGGGATGGGACTTATGATGGCTTCCTTCTCCAGGAACTCTCTGCTGTCCCACCACTTCCAATCATCCGGAGGATGCGAAGGCAGTAGATGGGGTAAACCACTTTATGTTACATGCTCCAAAATGTATAACATTTGCAGAGTATGCCATTGCTCAGGATGACTGTCTTCAACTGTGGAAAAATGAAACAGCAGTAGCTGCTTTCAGGGTAAAATTAAGAAAAATTAAAAGAAGCAATGTTAGGGAAAAAAAAAAGCTTTATTCTTCAAACTGAATCTTATCTTCACACTGGCTTTAATTGCTAATTAAAACAAGCCTTGTATTCAGCTGCCTGTTTTAGGATTTACCTCTTGTGTCTTACCCCTACTTTTTGCTTTACTGCTTCCCACCCCTTCCTCTTGGGGAATGGGAAGGAGAATCAGAAGGAATTAAAAAAAGGTGAAACCCCAGGCATTGAGATAAGGACGGTTTAATACAACAACACAAAGAGCAAAGAAAATAACAATAATACTGATGAAATAATATATAAAGCAAGTGATAGAAGCCAGGAGGCTCTACCTGTATCCAAGACACCAACTCTCCCTACTCCTGCCACACTGAAACAAGTTGAAAACAGGCACTCTTGCCTCAGCCTGGCCCTCCTCTTATACAGGGGCATGGTACTGACTATCCTGTTGGCTGGTTCAGTTGCTTATCCCAGCTGGGGCACCTCTCAGATGCAGCCCCTCTCAACTGCTTGGGCCAGCAGCTGCTGGTGATGATTAACCCAACATGATGATGCGGTGCTTGGAGATATGGCTTAGTGGTGGACTTGGTAGAGTAGGGTTAATGGTTGGAATTGATGATTTTAAAGGTCTTTTCCAATTAAGATGATTCCATGCTTCTGTGAAACCAGACCGAAGACACCCTCCAGAAATATCCCCACCTCACCCCAGCAGCTGATAGCTGGTGAGCGAGTGAGCCTGTTTGCTGCAGCTCTTAGTTTAAGGCAGCTACCCCTACATTAAAAAAAAAAGTATAAAATTGCATAATAAGGTGAAAAACTTAATTCAATCTTCTCTCCACTTAAATGTCAGCAGTTGAATCCCAGGAGGGGCTCAGGCTATTTACGCCTGCAGCAAAGGCGAGCGAAGGTGCTCTCTTGGGGGGACCACAAGTGCCCACCGTGCTCGCTGGCCATCACCTTGAAAGCATGAGTGGCGTTTTCGGTTGTTTCGCATTTTCATTTTCTGAGTGTTTTTCTTGTTAGTTCATGCTCAGCTTTCATTCATCTACAGGGACTGGAGCTGCGGTAACGCGATCCACGGCAAATATCACCCTTTAAACAGAACCAACCCACTGTGAATGAAGACTTCTGCGAAGAATGGGGAAAAAAAAAGAGAGCTAAAGGGCTGCTAAGCAAACTCTTTTATGTGTGACATTCTGCAGGCAGTGGTTTTGGAGTGTAAAAAGATATTTTTCATTATATCGGCGTTATTAATTCCATCAGCTCGCAGTGGATTGGTACATGGAAGAGCTGTGTTCTTCCCAGGTTAATAAATCTGCATAGGTTTATTGTTCGGAATAAAACCTATTTTCCTCAGCAAATAACCACAATCATTTGGGGGTTACAAACGTTCCTCAGGAAATGCTTTATATCTAACATTTTTATTGGTATCATAGGAAATTCGTATGCCAAATAACACGGGACTATAACTTTTATCTGACTTTAAAACAAAATCTGTTATCTTTTATGGCCAGTTTCATATAGTCCCACTATCAGTTTCCATAAAATTCAACAAGCATTCCTTATTCATCGTGGAAAATCAATAACAGAGTGGGTTGAAAAGCGAAAATGTCTTTTTTTGCAAACATTTTTCAAATTTCTGAGTTGTTTCCATTTGAAAGCATTTGCAACCGTCCAGTTCCTGGCACAGAAAAAAACCCTCTAATGCTCCTGATCATGTTTTCTGTTATACATCTTTAGAACGTAAAGGACACACATTTCTGAGGACAAGATGAATGTTTTCCACAGTATTGTCAACTTTAATGGGTGATTCTGTTTTTGCAAAAGGTTTATTTTCCATGTTAAAACCTCAAATTAAAACCATTTTTGCCAGTGGTCACGTTCCAAGTTGAATCCATAAAACCCTACTTAATTATCACATCGGTTCAGTAAATTGGTCCCTATTGCTTAGATGCTGATGGATCAAGAATGCTACTGACCATAAAAAGGATCTGTGACTGATGAGGAGAGGGGCTCTCTGGTGGGCTTCAGCCTTTACTCTCTTCTGGTGCAAGCTTCCTGTGTAACTTTGATGCTTTTTTTCGGGTATTTTTGCCAAGTAACAATTCCCCTGATGTGGGTTTGAGCAAAAATGGCAACATTTACCACCTGGCTTAAAATCCATAGGTGAGCCTTTGTGCTTTCTCCCTATCTTTTCTCTTCAGCCCCTGACCCACAAGTCTCTGGGACAGTGATAACCTAATACCACATTTCTATGCAGAACCAGCCATTGTAGGGACTTGGGTCTCGTTTGGAGTCATTTATGCATCTGTGTTAGACAATCATTCATTTAACCACACCATAAATAAAGCCATAGCAGGCATGGGGAGAGTCTGTGAGCTCATCCAGCCCATGGAAGGTTCCGCCGTTGACCTCCATGAAGCCAGGATTTTTACCCAGTGGTCTGTTCTTTTTTAACGTCTCCGAGAGTCGGGCAGGATCGGATACAATGGACAATTAAAAGAAAAGAATTACAAAATTTTGACTTTAATTTGGCAGTGCCGTTGTAATTATATTGCCGTGCCTCTGCCCAGCCAGAGCCTGGGTCAGTGCCTGCCGGAGTGAATGGAGACGTCCCCTCGGGATGTGGGTGAGGGATTTCAGTTTCATGTTTGTTTTTTCAGGCAGCATTTCAGTAAGCACTTTACAAAATAAGGCTCTGGGGGAGGACACCCACAAACCTCCCATCGTCAATGAAAAGTCATCTCTGCAGTGGAATGGAAGGGCAGCTTCTCTCCAACCATCTGAGATGACAGCAAAGCTAAAGGAGAGGCTTCCTCCAAAAGGAGTGGTGTTCTTAGGGGTCGACTACCCCCCCCCCAACCCCGAACCACCTATTGACGGAAATCTGGTTTATTTGTAGGAAAGATTAATTCTTAATACAGTTTATCCTCAAAAGGTCACTATAACCTCCCAAACATCCTGCAAATCTTCTGACTCATTGCTGAATTGCATCTATTGTAAACAATGTTTTAAATATTTCACAGAAAGTATTATGCATCTTATACAGAGAGAAGTGTCAGGGCTTTTATTTCAGTTGTAAAAAAACCCCAAACCAACCATTTCTTCATCCAGGAATATGATTTACAGAGTGAAAAAGTTAAACCTGTGATATATGTGAAATAGGTAATTGATAAATCATAAAACAGGCTGAGGAGAAGATGGAAAAATACTTAAGCTGGATGAATTCTACTGAATTAAACGAGGCTATTAAATTGCCCTGCATCCTGCTTCATAAAACTGATAGGCTGGTTTATGCTGAACATTTGCAAGGGTAGATGTGTTCCCAGAGCATTTCATCTGCTGGACAATCTGACGTGGGGTGGAATTAAAATTCTCATCTAACATCTGCAGCCTTTTGTGAAGGTGGGAGCTGAAACATTGAGCAAACCAGATAAATCCTGCAGATAAATGAAGCAAACCAGTTATTCCACAGCAGTGTGAGACCCAAAGCCCACCACTGACGGTGAACCCACCCATCCCATCTAGCCATGGCTGGATCTTCTCCAATCCAGAGTGATGACAATCAAGGAAGGTTGGGCAGATGCAGCAAATGAGCAGAAAGCAAGGATGTGATGCCAACAATCACATTTTGCTTAAGGAGCCAATAAATTTGGAACTAGCCAGTTAAGGTGTTCCAATTAACCTCTTATCATCAGCCAGGAAATTTGCTGGTCTATACCAGGCTTAACATGCCTAGCTACTTGTGGAAATTGCCCACCCATAAATGTCGTCAAACAACCAATTTCCAGTTGAATTATCTGGTATAACCTTAGACTGGTATATTTTTCATAATTTTTGATATCAATTGGTATAAGCATTCTCAATATTGGTCTAAACCAATACAATTAATACCTCTTTACCTCCCACTCTGAAGGTCAAATATTAGTGCGTAATCAGAACAGTGGATAAATACTTCATAAAGTTCCCTGGGTGCAGGTATTGTCCAAGGAGGAAAAGCTCTCCAATGGGATGACGGACTCTGCGTTGGACGTGGTCCCCGCTGCCTGTCAGTCCTGCCTCAAATTCCTGACAGGCTTGTGACAAGAATTGGCAGTAATAAAAACTTTTCTGCCTGTTCTTTGAGGAGCAGAGAGCAGCTGAGTCACAGAGACACTCAGCACCTGGAAGGAGCCAGATCTCCTGATAATTCGATAAAAGACCCTTTAAGCCAACACCCGGCAGCTTCATGGGAAATGCTAATGCCAACTGTTGGAACGGACATGGTGGGTTTGTTATCTTCTCGGGGTTAAATTACCCCATTCATTCATGCTTGGGAGGACAATGGGCGCGGCGGGCAGGCCCAGAGTAATCCTCTGACCCAGCCCTACCTGCGGTGACACCAGCGCGAAGGATGACTTTTAGGAGGGTATCAGTTTCCACAGTAAACTTTCCCAGCAGCCAGGAGCTGAGGAATTGCAATTCTTGCCTGGGTGGGGAGCAGAGCAGCCTCATGCATCACTTCAGCAGCCAGAAGAGCTCCTGAGCCCCCTCAGTTTAGACCACAGAGAAGGAAGTAAGAAATTTGTAATGCTGCGGGTGGTGAGACCCTGGCCCATGTTGCCCAGAGTGGTGGTCAATGCCCCATCCCTGGAAACGTTCCAGCTGAGGTTGGCTGGGGCTCTGAGCAACCTGCTCTAGTTGCAGATGTCCCTGCTCACTGCAGGAGGGTTGATCTAGATGACTTTGAAAGGTCCCTTCCAACCCAAAACGTTCTATAATTTATGCAACAAAAGAAACTGGCCTGACCCCAAAGTTGGGTTTCTCAGCCTGATCTGCCATGGTAATGCCCAGAAAAAGGGTTAGTTGGATAAGGCATGGGAGATGTGGAAAACGCAAGCTCAGAGCCATGTGGGATGGCTGCTGGCAGCAACGTCATGTTTGCTTTCCTCAAAGCAGGCGTGACTTTTACTCTTTTTTTAATCTGGGCTATTGTCTCACCCTATTGTCCAAACCCGTTTCTTACCAGCTGGTAATTTATTAAGTGTGTGCTGCAACACCCAGGCCACTGTAAACCCAGTTAAATAAACTGGGCTTGCTCAAGATGAAGCAACTGGCCGACTTGTAAAGAGCACAGGCATCCAAGGGGACCAAGCAGCAAGTAGAGAACCACATTGAAGTAGCAAACACCACCAAAATCAGCACCAGCCTTGACTATTCCCTGGATGGAGATCGAGGTCCCTGACCATCTAACAAGAGGAGGGTTTAACAGGGGGGGTGTGTGAGGAACAAAAGGGTGTCGGAGTGATTTGCAGATGATGTGTTGGCCAAGGTCCTTACCTATAAAGAAGAGCCATGTCCCACGTGGTTATTAACAGGTGCATTTTCATTCCGTCTGAATAGCTGTGGGTTGGAAAAAGAAGATCCATGAGTGTCCCAGCCCTGCCCGTCCAGGTCAGGGACCTAAGCAGGGGAGCACAGGGTTTCTGGAGGCTGCCAGTGCACCAGGAGAATAGAACTACACTTGGGCATATGGGCTTTTTTCACCACTGAAAATAATTTCATTTACAAATGGAGTTTTAGAAGAGAAGAGAAACTCTTCACACTTTCAGGTCAAATTCAGCTTTTGATTTCAGCTAGAAAAAAAGCATTTTTTTTATTTTTATTTTTTTTTGTCAAATGTCAAAACATTTCACTGTAGACTTGCTAAAATATTTGACATTTCCCAAGCAAAACCTTTAAGCCTTTTGTTCCCAAACAGCATTTGTTTGTTTCTGAATTGATCTAAATTAAAAGACAAAAGTTAGAACAAACGAGTTAAATAACTCAGCAAAAGCAAAACAAAGTACTTCGGATATGAGTCAAAGACAATGTTTCAGGTTGACCCAACATGACATGTTTTAGGTTTTATATTTTTCCCCAAAAAGCTGAGATTCAACATGTGCTGAGTTGGGGTTTTTTTTATGTCTGGTTTGGCCAGTGAGCCAAAAAATCCATTATGGCCCAGTTTGATGAGGAGCTTGAGAGATCCATTCCGCTCCTTCCTCGGGATGGGCACGTCAACAGGCAAGAAGTGGCCTCTTGGCCCATGGGACAGCACCGCAGTCCTCATGCAGGGTGGAGAACAAGCCTCGTGGCCACCAGACCCAGCTGTTGGGAAAATCTGCCAGCACGTCCAGGCTGATTTCTACAGCTTTCACTGGTTTCTAAAGCTTCAAGTGATGCTCACATCCCTGTGCTGTCCCAGGACAGCAACTTTTAATGTAATGTTTGTGAGTTCACGTTAACTTCACGTCAGCTTGCAGCCCATGACACGGCAGACACATGTGTGCATCCATCGGTGGCCTTACACCATCGTTAGCAGAGCTCTGTGCAAATACAGTGCCTGAATATTTGATTACTGGCTCACTTTCATGCTTCGCTTTCAGTTGTTATAATGTCAAACTTCAAATACTCACTTTATTTTTTCTGCCCAGGCAGGCAGTTCGTTTAATGCTGTAAAACAAAAAAGGCCACATTGATGACATATTTCTTTTTTTTTTTTTTTTCCCTGCTGCTGATTTTTTTCTTTCCTTAGCTGCGCTTGACAAATGAACAGAAATATGGGGATGAAAGAGAAGAACAGAGTGAGAGAGAGATAGAAGAGAAAACAATAATAGCTTGAAGTATAACAAATTGAATCAATATCATAAGGAAATAATCAAAACTAATGTCCTTCGTTCCAGATGCTGAAATGTTTTGTAAATCACATTTGAAGAGAAAGGTATCTTGGCTTGATTCTCCTCCTTTTTGATGCTGCCATGTCCTTGGCTGGGGTTATCCTTTGCAGAGATGGGTTATGGGGTAGAAAATCATAGGATTTCCGAAAGCCAAGGTGCAGGTCCTGAGGCTGTCTCTCTGCTTTGGGATGTTATCACACATCCCGGCCTCGTTTCACTGGGCATGGCCATACTGGGTAAGCTTCCCAGGTTTGTTCCCTGGAAGCCCCTGGAGAGAGGGGATGCTGTGATGGGGACGTGGCAGCTGCTGATGGGCATTTTATTCAGGAAAAAGAGAAGATTGAGCAGTTCTCATGAAAAGCACCATTGGAAATACAGATTTAGAGCCACCCATCCCGGCTCCTGATGGGGAGAGCCCTGTTTTCCATGGCCAGTCACCCCCCCCAGCAAACCTGCTGCAACCAAGAGTGCTAATTGGATTGTATCAAACCTGCATATTTCATAAACATTACATCATTTCCTTGCTGCTTTCAGCAGACTGATTCAACAAATGTTTTCTATTTTACTCCAGGATTCAAACACGAGATGGGCTCAGAACTTGGCAGTAATTTACTTGCTGCTTAAATTTATGACATAGACGAACATTTATATTCATTTAAAATGAAAGGCAGAGCTGCACAAACATTTTTCATCCATTTTTTTTACTATATGCGCTGGTTTTACCTTCTGTAGAAATTATTATATGTCTAGCTATATAGCCAAGGGAAAAGAGGAAAAAAAAATAAGTTCTTATACTTCAGGGGAAAATGTGTACAATTAATATCAGTTTACACATCTGTAATAACATAAAATATATACACCCGAGGTTATGTGTCGTGACATAAATCATAAAAGGGTCATAAAGAGTTATTTAAGAACCTTGTAACAGATTTTATTAAATAACATTATCGAATATTAAAGTTTTGTGTGAATAAGTGCTGCAGAAGGGCTGTGGAAGCTTCCTCTGCCCAGTACAGAGCTGTAAACAAATTTTCCCAGTAAAGCCTAAAAAAGCCAGAGTGGATTTTTGGCTAGTTTCAATCCCAAGCTTTAGCAGGGCTTCTGAGGGGTGCTGCCAGCCCAGCACAATCCCTCCAGCCCCCCAAACCAGGGGCAGATGCCAGCTGTGCTCCTCTAAACACTTCTCAGCTCCTAAGGCACCAGACTCTAAAATCAGGGTGTTACTCACCCAGTAAGAATGACTGGAAGTGCTCTCAAGAGATCTCCACATTTGCCTAAAGGTTTATTTCCCTCTTTCCTTCCTTTCAGGACTGTGTGCTCGGTGTATAATACTCAAGAAAGTTGCTTTTCTGCAGTAAAATGGTAGAAAATACAGTGCCAATAAAGTTTTATATCCTTTCTCTAATATATATATATTTAAAAGAAAAAAAAAATATTCTCAGCATAATGTATTTTTCATTGTGAATGTGGAGTACCTGAGACCCTGGTAGGGTATAAAGATTTTATTGGTGCCCATTTGGAATGGCGCAAGAAACTCCTCTCTCCCCTTGTAAAAGTTTTAATAAAATAAAATTATAGAGCATTTAGGAGAAAATTAATATCTAATTTTGCTGAAATACCAGAATGCTGCCAAGCCTTCTCGACCCCTCAATAAATAAAGGAGTATTCAGAGGAGGAGTAAAGGAATTTAGCCAGGCTGGCTTCCCAGTCTCCCTCCTGCCTGGCAGGGACTGAAACACCATCCCTGCCTCCACCTTCTCATTGGCCACCAGGAAAAGCTGTGGCAGGGATGGAGACCAGGACTTGCTGGTGCTGCAAGGCCCACCTGCCCCTCTCCCCCTTCCCACACATGGTTGGTGGGACTATCTGTGTGCCAGCTAGCCAGTGACTGGCACACCCCCAGGTGCTGGAGTCCATGGTTGCCCACCCAACTCTTGCTGCCTGTTCCTTCTCACAGTCCTGGAGGAAGAGCAGCACCTCACAAGGGTGACACAGCCTATTATAAGATCAGGGGATGTGCCCTGTGGAGGCATCTTTCTTTCCTGTGCTAGATCAGACCAAATGTTTCCCTTTGACATGACTGCCAAAGCCAGGAGAGGTCAATATGACTGCGGGAACTCACAGCTGAAATTTCAGCTGTAGGCAGGACAAAGTAGACAGCTGAGGGGACATATCATGTGCTGTGAATCTACCCAGGGCAGTAAAAATTTACTGCAGCTTTATAAGACTCTGTTGAGACCTTCCTTAATAGAGAGATCACAATTTGGTCATCCAAATGAACAAGGAAGCTCAGCTAGAGTTAAAGCCATCACAGAGGAGAGCTCCAAGCTACCCCAGAGAAGGGAGAGGCTGTCTCTTATCCAAGAGATGCGAAAGCAGAGAGCAGACGTAACTCACAACCACATCTGAGGGACGAAGAAGATCCAGCGACACCAGTGTTGGCTTCAGGCAGGTGGATCTCTGCTGTCCTGCACCTGGATGAAGGTCCCAAATATCCATGGAGGCAGTCCTGAAGAATTTTCCCATACAATCTGTGGCCAGAAAAACTCCCACATCTGTGACTTTTTGGAGGTTATGAAAGGTATGATGCGACCCTTCCACCCCAAACCCCTTCAGCTGTGCAAGGCCAAGGAAGACATTAGTCCTTGCTGGGTATCTCTCCTGTTTTCAATAAAAGTATGTTTTGGTTTGGTAAAAATGAGCAGTATAGCTCGTTGTTATATATGTACTGAAAATAACTTGCTTGTGTTATTATATCAAAGTCATTGGGCATTGCATTCACTCCACGCGCTCTATTAATTCCATAAAAATGAGGGGGTTAGTACAAAAAAAAACCTGGTCTGCCTCAAACCAAACCAAACGGGCTGACTTCGAAGATATTGGTTGCAGATAATCCAAGATTTTTTTGATTAAAATGTCTAAGAATTTGAATAAGAATGCGTTGTTTGGAATACGCTGCCATTGGTCTCCAAAAGAATTTCTACTCGCAGATAGATGTGGTTTGAGTTAACAGGCGAAGGATTAAAAAAATACATTGGTTTGGGCTAATTCTTGTAATTATGTCTTTTTGGTAAATGGAAAGTGATTTGGTATAATAGGTCTGATTGGAAAATTACCTGTTTTGAGATGGGGAAATAAAAGAGGCTGTTGGACAAGAGCTTGAGAAAAATGTTGGGTTTTGGTAGGATGCTTTGCTCTTGAGCAAGAGTCTGTTTCAATAAAAACGTTGATTCG
This sequence comes from Actenoides lindsayi, assembly GCA_025331215.1. Taxonomy (NCBI): domain Eukaryota; kingdom Metazoa; phylum Chordata; class Aves; order Coraciiformes; family Alcedinidae; genus Actenoides; species Actenoides lindsayi. The sequence continues at coordinate 17,939 of WTSP01005149.1, forward strand.
AAAATTGTGGTTTTTAGTGGGATGGTATTTGATCCATTAAAACTGTATTGGTTTCATTCTTTATGTTTGCCTTTCGTTGAAATATGTTGGTACGAAGCATGAAATAAGCATGTGTCAGGCATTACTCAGAATAAATAAGAAAAAAACCCCAAACTAGAATAGTAAGGAGGCAATGGCCATAATTGTGAAAACAAGCATAAATAACCCCAAATGATTTCGTGTCATGTGGCCCTTGCACTGGAGGAAGGCAGAGCTGCAGCGTGATGGGACAGGGGGAACCCAGACTCTCCCCTGGCAAGCCACTGGTGTCGCTGGGAGACGGATCAGGCCCCAGGAATGCAAAGATGGAAAATATCTACTTTATTAGATCAGCCCATCCAAGGGATTGTTCTGCGGGAGGACGGGCGGCATTGCTTTGTCTGGCCCAAATTTGCATTCTCCCAGTGACAGGGATCCTACCGCTTCCCTTGGAGGACTTTTCCACATTCTAATTGATCTGATTGTTAGGAAATTGTTCATAAAATTAAGAATCTTGGAAGTAAACGAGGGAACCCAGGCAGAACTGCTCCACGCAAAGAGTGGTGGCCATATGGAATGAGTTAGGTCGGGGAAGGCAACCGAGCAGTATAAATGAGTTCAAGAGACATTCAGATTTATTTCTGGAGAAGGAAAGGGACTGGGAGTACGATGAAGGGAAGCAGGGAGGTGGGTTGAGCAGACATTTAAAAAAGGAAGGGAGGACATTTACCAAGAGAGAACTCGGAGGATGTTTTTCCTGTAACTTCTTGTTTTTATTAACATTTGGCACGTGAGAAAACCATGCTCCCTGTTGTGCACAAGGTGAGAGAGGATCCATTTTTTTCCTCGAAGGAGGTTTTATTTCAGGGAAAATTTAGCTGAAGAAATGGGTTATGCCCTCAAGGCATCAATTCTGTCCTGCTCCTCTCTCAGCCTTAACAGAAGTCTTGCTGGGTGTGCACACTTAAATCCCTGTAATTCCAAGTTAAACACAAGAATTGTGCACTGAGCCTTTACACTTAAGAAGCATGACACCTCTGGCCACTCCTGGTGGACAAGACAGCCGCTTTGGTAGACCACACCAAAGCCAGCTCCCGCAGAAGCTCTCCACATGTGTTCAGCAACTCCAACCCACTAAAGCTCTGATCTGAGCCCATGCTTGTAGAAGAAGCGATGCTCATACCTTGGGATTTAGATTTTTGGAAACCCTGGATTCGATGCAGGGGTTCCCTGGAGAGGCAAGCTGAGAGGACGGGGCTGATGGCACACAGGATGACACAGCTGGCGGATGCTGGGTCTTGTGAAGGACGCAGCTTTTGCAGGACACAGGCTACAGGAGTCCGAAACTGAAAGAGAAAAAAACCCAAGATTGCATTTACACTGCTAAAATTTCAGCCAAATTAAAAGGAAAAAAAAAATCCCACAACAAAGCCACAAAAAAAACCATCCAGCAACTATTTCTGCAACCTTTTCCCAGCCTAATGCCACAGGCTACGTATGGCTGAGGTCTAACGACAGTGATAAACTCTGGTTATAAATAGACCTGCCTGGTGGAAGTGGAGGCATGTCCGTGAGGAGTTACCAAACAAATCACTGCCATTTTCACCCTCACCAGCAGGCCTGGAAGAAAAGTGTCACCAAAATAGAGTGGCAGCTCCATGCTGACACAGGCTTCCTTTCTTTGCTGTCCATCATCCAAGAAAAGCATTTCCATCCCTTGACCCTGCCAATCATGATAAAAAATGAAACCCTGCCCAGGGGACACACCAAAAATGAGTCATCACCCTCCTCTGCTTAGGAAATAAGTCAGTGTTTGCCAAGAGTAGCTTCAGATGGATGAGGCTGGGGCAGAGCTGGCAGGACCTGGTGCCCTCTCTAGAGCTCTGCCCTTTTGCAGGTGGCTACGCTCACACTTTCGGGAGTGATCAATTCTGTGATGGACGCGAGGCCACGAATGTGCTTCATGGAGAGCTGGGGAAAAGCCCAGGTAGAGCAAGCCCAGGTTTCCTGTGCACCAGCTACCGCTGAAACGTTTTGGGAATAACCAGGTCTCACATTCCAAGGGAGTACTTGTAAGCAGGCGGTGAGCCTGGGCAGAAGGTGCAAAGGTCTAAGGGACACAGAGAATGAACTCCTTGGCTGGGGTGACAGCTGCAGGCTTATGATCATTTTGTTCATTTACAGTCTATCTTGTTTCATAAGAGTGGGTGAACCCTCCGGAGAACCTGACATTTTACAGTCTTTCTATTACGCAGAATCCCAAATTGTCCTTAGTATGGCAAGGAGCTGAAGAAGTGAAGAGGCCCACAGCTTGAGCTCCACCTTTGTGTTGCTGTTGACCAGGGAGGATGGCGGTGGCCATGTCTTCCCTGCAACATGCAGGGTCATCTAGTGACCAAACACCAGAAGGCAGCGGCCACCGAACCCTCTTCCAGAAACCACAGGGTTCATTCCTCAACTGCCAACCAGGACCCACTCTACCCTTTGTAATTCCCTTAATAACTCTTAGGGACTAACCAAAGGTTTACCTGGAAATGTCACTGCTTCCTTACATGCTCTTCTCTGCTACTGGTGGCAAGTTGTCACCCATTTCCAGTAGGAACTGTTCTTGCTGTAATTTAAGCATAGAATCGTTTATGTTGGAAAAGACCTTTAAGATCATACGTTCAGGACACTGCTGACTCCATCACACACATGCCAGTCTGTGCCCCTTCTCATCACCTGCAATGTCCCTCGTCCCTCGCATTTGTCACTAGCCACTGATTTACACTCGCTAGAAAATAATTTCTGAAGAGTAGAGGTTCTGCAGAAATTTTTTTTGTCTTGTACGTTAATTAAGGTACCGCAAAAGGAGGGTATGATAGAAACCTTCTTATCCTGATCTAAAGATGTCCCTGCTAACTGTAAGGGCATTGGATTAGATGACCTTTAGAGGTCCCTTCCAACCCAAACTATTCTATGATTCTCCAAACTCCAAGACAGAACCCACCCTGCTTTCTGCCGTGGTTCCCATGGAGGGGACCTCGTCCCATCTGGAGCCACATGCACTCACTTAGGGGTGGACACAGGATGAGTTTCATGATCTCAACATTTTTTGCTGTGAGTCTGAGGTGGATAAATACTGAGGACCTTGGTTTGTCACAGAAAGGGAAAATCATCCCAAAATAACATGTGGAGAGCTCTTTCAGGATCCAGTTTTGGGACTGTTAGGCTGTTCCAGGGGGTTTCTCACATAAAAATGAGGATGTTCTTCAACATTCACTTATCATCTAAAATGTGACCATCGCCAAATTTTAAAGCATTACAAACACTCATGTTTCATTTCTTCTGATAATGGGAGCTGAGACCAGACCCCCGCCTTGCTCTGTCACTGCCACTGCCCCAAGGCAAAGCTTTTTGCTTTGCAAGAGAGATGGTGAAGAAAGGCACAGGGCAGGATCATGTCTTAAAAAAGCATCAAGCGGTCCCTCTGAAAAAAAACATAGATGGGTTCCACAATACCACACACCCTGTAATTGCTCTTATTTGACTCCAAACCCCAAATGAAACCTGGCACATGCTCCCAGCCATGCTCGCTGACATGGGAACGATCCATATTTGCACGTTTCTAAAGTGTGTTGCTGCTCCACTCTGATTTTAGGCCAGGATCAGAGTGTGAGTAATCGTTTCACTCGTTGCCTCCTAAGAAATCCCTTTCCTGACATCAGTGTGACTTTGGAGTCTGTGTTAAAAAAAAAAATGAGGAGGATCATTTCAGGCTCTCTGAGGAGGCTTCTCATTTTAATAATAAACCCTAATAAACCCTAATTATTTAAAATTAAACCCTCATTACAAAAAAATTAACTTTCACCTTGCTGACTCCATTGCTTGCTCTGGAAGAGCTTGATCACACCTCAGCGGGGGAGTTCTTCGCAGCTGGAAAGAGAGGACTGCAATAATTCAATGAATTATTGAAATTTCCATCAAAAAGGGAAGCTGAAATCATGGGTTTTCTGCAAAATCAAAACCTTGTATTTGTTTCACGTACCATTTGGATTTCCCAAGTTTGTTCAGTGAAAACATCTCGCCTGTTATGTTCCAGACAGGTTTTTCAGATGTTGCTCCATTGGCCACCTAATTCTGGTGTTTCAACTGACTGAAATGAATATTTCTCACTTAAAATGCTGAGGGATATTTCCAGGGTGTGCAAGGATGATGGAACAGGTACATGGGTGAAGCACCTGCGTAGCTGCTGGGTCTGGCACCCTTCTGCTCTACCTGCTCAGCCCAAATTACCTCCTTAGCCCAGAGCAGTATTTCCAAACACTTTTAGATTTTCAACATTATTGATGACAATATCTTGAATTTCATATTTGTGGAACTAATTTCAAGTTTTGTCAGAGTTTAGTTCATTTTTTTCTGCTTGACATTGTTACCTCTGTTTTTGTTGGCCACTTTCAAGGCGGGAATAGATAAAACTGCTCCTTACCACCCAGCCCCAGCCCTTCTACCTAAGGGAGAACATCCCTTAAGACTGGTTTCTGGAGGACCTTTCAGTACAAGCTAAAATTCCCTTTGGTGGGGATGGAAAGGAGAAAGCACCTACCTGGACTTTGAGAACCTGAGTTTGGCTCTGTAAGGATTTGGCCTTGCTGAGGTGGTGAAAGCACGTGCTTGGCTGTAAGCACATGAGTGAACCCACCAAAGCCAAACGTTAAGCATGTGCTCCAGCAGCTTGAGGGCAGGAGATGCTGGCATGTCAGGCAAGATCAAGCCCCATCCGAGCACTGGAAGTAAATTTCTGGAGCTGACCCCTAAGAAGTGGCCTCCTTGAAGGATGATGGGTAGTAAAGCTGCTACAGCACATCTGGATCCTTTCCACCCAGCCAACCTTTTCTTCTAAAAATAGGTTTTACCCAGTTTTCACTAGGGTAAGCAGGTTTGGAATACACGGGAGTCAATTTGTCCTGTGCTCAGGAAGAGGTGTTGCATGGGAATCAAAGTTCACTGCAAGGAAGCGCTGTCTGGTAGAACGGATGGTTTTAATCAAAAGTATATTTAAATAAGAACTTAAAAGAAAACTGTTTAAGCACTGAGCCCTTTCAAAAGCATTGCTAAGGGTTGCTCCAGAACATACTAATGACTGAAATACAGGGGTAAAAATGGAATAAAATATCATAATCATGCCATCTCCTGGAAATTAGTCTGCATTGGAGCCACCCCTAAAGTTTCACTGAACAATGGGAACCGAGAACATGTTTGAAGAAGGGAAAACCCACCAGCCACGGGGCCACAGTCTCCACGGCTGCTGCTCCAGTCACTCTGAAAGAGGCCAGAATTGGCCCAGTTCGCACATAGGTTGAATAAGCAAGTGTTTTAAACGCTTTCAGGATGATTTTCATGACTCCGGCTTCCTCTGAAGGTTGTCTGCAATCTCCTTTGAAGGGGAAAAAAAAAAAAAGAAAGAAAAATAGATTATAACCTTAATCTTTAAAGTAGTTTGAATTATTTCCTCTCAAGCCTTTCTCTAAACAGATTAAACTCCTATTTGAAATGGAAGTAGATGTTTACTCTTGTAAATAAGCATTTTCTCTTGTATCTAATGGCAAACAGATTAAAGGATTAAACTAAAGACCTTTCCAAATTTTTAGTATCAGGGTCCTGAAATCTTAGTGTTTGATACCCAACCCTCACCGCAGCTCCAGGCAGGGTGGAAGGTTATTTTCCCCCCATCCAGTACGTCCTAAATAAGGAGATTTAAAGTCTTCGGTTTTGAAAGACTTCGTTCTTATCTGCCCTGGTGCCACTTCACATGAGCCAGAGAGCGTACAGAGCTCGGAGCTTAAATGAGAATCAGACATGAAGACTTTATTTTAAAAAGTCACAGTATGGGAAGAATTTACTTGATTTCTAATAATATATATAACATACAATAAAGCAGACCACCGTATTTCATCCCCTGTCAAGAAAGTTTTGCCACTTGGTAATTTGTTTTAATATATTAGTTTCTAAATATAAGAGCAGTCAATCGATACATTATTAATGTGATGTGTACGTGTATAAATATTCTTTTAACTTCCAGGATGGTGGATATTAATGTTGTGGCGTTTGAAAGCACAAGGCATTTGAAGTGCTCCATCCCGAGGCGGGAGCCGTCCCAATTGCACCAAGCCCCATTTATAACTCCCCTGGCTGGGGAATGAAAGGACTTTGATGTAAAGTGTTATTTAAATGCTCTCACCTATGGAAAGTTGGAATTATTTTCCCCCAAAGTTTTTGGCAGCAAAACGTCTCCAGCAAGAGTTGTTTAGTTGTCAAAATAGCCACCTTTAAAGAGGGAAAGATTGGTGTCTGAAATGGTCAGAAGTTGCACTGAAGATGGGGTCTGGACATCAGCTGGTTGTTTTACCTCTTATTTTAAGATTTTCATTATTCCCACTAACTTGTGCTTCCTTCTGAGTACAGGGACACACCAAACAGCCTGATCTACCTCTCGTCTTGTAGATTTGCTGCAGCTTAGAGTATTTCAAAAAGGCCTGGCTTAAGTTGGCATAACTCAGTATTTTTACATTAACCACCCTGATAGCTTCAGATTTCTCATCTGAACATGTGACCCTCACTAGTGTCACAGATCAGATGCAATATTTTCCATACAAACTACACTGGGATCACATATTAAATGGAATTCAAACAGAACTTGGTGCATTGCACTGCTGCTGCCCCTCTTTACAGTCTGATTCTACACACAAAAAAAAAAAAAAAAAAAAAAAAAGCAGCAAAGGTAAGCAAGGTACATCCATGATCTCAGAACTGTACAAAATCAATCTGGAAAGCATGAGGACAAAAGGAACATTCCCAAAAAAGCCTTTTGGACTTTTTTTTTTTGGCCACCAAAGAAAAAAAAACAAACCCCTATCAAAACTCAAAACAAAAATAGAAAAAAAAACCAAAAACCTTCAGAATTTCCCTTTATTGCGTGTTTTCCTTCAGCTCCAGAGGCTTTTCCAGTCAGGGAAATCAACAACTCAGCATCACCACTGGGGATGCTTCTACCTAAGGATGAAGTCAAGCTGCCCTCACCATTCCCATACTTGATTAACTTTAGAAGATTTAAGAAAAAAAAGAAAAATTAGATATTTTTCTCAGCTAATACACTGAACTCTGGTATATTTATAACATTGTAGAAAAGAAGAAAAAAAAAGTGCGAGGTGGACTTGATTTGCTATTAAAATTCTCTCCTGTTAGTTAAAACTTGATGCTGCTTCATTTTAAATGTGAACCTTTTCCTGGGTGAAATTGCGATGGGCAAGAACATTTAACAAAGTAAAAAACAAACCTTACGTTAATGGTTTAAAACATAAAAAAAAAAAAAAATACAAAAAGTTTTGCAGTGCACGCTACCCGACCTGAAAATAATAAGCTTTTAAGTGTATTTGGAAGCAGTCACTAAAACCATGGGAGACATGATTTTTATTAGAATTTAGATAAAAAGATTTAATGTTTTTTAATCTACAAGACCACTGGAGGTTAAACTCGCCATCTGAAGTTAGTTTGTGTTTTTCATATAGGGTTGGTTTTCTTTCCTTAAACAGATCTGCTCATTTAACAAAAAAAAAAAAAAAGAAAGAAAGAAAGAAAGAAAAAAAAAAAAGCCAAGGTCATCAGAGCCCACTCATTAAAGTATTTGGTTTGCCTTCGTTTGGCTTCAAGAAGAGGCCTGGGCAGGAACAGGAGCTGCACTATGTTATAAACATCTTCAGGAGGTTTCGAGGTGGTTTTCCCCCTGCAGATGCTGCCTGGATGGGCTCCGACAAGCCTTTTTCAGTCTTATTTTAAATTATTTATTTTTTTTTTGGTGACCTGGCAGTATTTTACAGGGCTGTCAGCTGCAGCCCACCTTATTACAGCGGGGATGAAATGATGGTAACTGAAATTCCTCCGTCCATAAATTCCACTTGCCATGGATATTTCCACATTCATTAGGAGGGGAATAAGTGGCAGCCAGGCGGGATCTGCAGAGTCTTTTACTGGCTTGTTGATGAACTGAGGCTGAAGGGGTAAAATGCCGGCAAGGCCGTATTTTGATGGTTTGATTTCAGATGTTCTGCCTCTTCAACTGGGAAAATCTTTGCTGGGCTATCAAAGAGTGCAT